>CM044004.1:57368292-57628292 GCA_024085815.1 Flaveria linearis | reverse complement strand
TTCCTCAAGATATCCATTTAGGAAAGCGGTTTTGACATCCATTTGCCAAATCTCATAATCATAATGAGCAGCTATGGCAAACAATATCCTTATAGGCTTTAGCATCGCAACAGGTGAGAAAGTTTCATCATAATCTACCCCTTGAGTTTGAGTGAAACCCTTTGCTACAAGTCTAGCTTTATAAGTATCCAAGTTTCCATGTATATCAGTTTTCTTCTTGAAAACCCACTTACTTCCAACTACTTTGGAATTAAGACGTGGTACAACAAGTTCCCAAACTTGATTGTCATACATGGATTGCATCTCAACGTTCATGGCTTCAAGCCATTTGTCACAATCCAAATTGGACACTGCATCATGATATGTGGTTGGTTCATTTGAATCTACCACATAGCATCCATCCATGAAAAATCCGTATCTTTCAGGTGGATTACTAGTTCTACCACTTCTGTGAACGTTTTGTGTGTATTGATCAACCGCTTGATCATCCTCAACATCTTCATGTTGAGTGCTAGTTTCAACCAAACGTGCATCGGGTTGTGGTTCTTGATCTTCCTCAAGATCCACTATTCTACTGCTAGTTCCTTCCATAAGGAACTTTGTTTCTAAGAACTCACCCTTTTTGGCAACAAACACCTTTTGTTCCAGTAGATCATAGAAATAATATCCCATAGAATCTCTAGGATATCCAATAAAGATACACTTGGTGGATCGGACTTCCAATTTGTTTGGGGTGGGAGTCTTAACATAAGCCTCACAACCCCAGACTCTTAAGTATGATAGGGATGGAACTCTTCCATGCCATATCTCAAAAGGTGTCTTTTCCACCTTTTTGGTTGGGGCCATATTCAAAATACGGGCCGCGGAGAGCAAAGCGAAACCCCAAAATGATAGAGGCATTGTGCTTCTAGCCATCATAGATCGAACCATATCCAATAAGGTTCGATTCCTCCTCTCAGACACACTATTATGTTGTGGTGTTCCACGTGGAGTGAGTTGTGAGACAATCCCACAACTCCTAAGATGATCTTGAAAAACATCACATAGGTATTCACCACCTCTATCGGTGCGGAGAACTTTAATTGACATGTTGAGTTGATTTTCAACTTCATTCTTGAAGATTTTGAACATTTCAAAAGCTTCATCTTTGTGCCTTAATAAGTACACATACCCATAGCGACTATAATCGTCGGTAAAGGTAATGAAGTATCTTTCACCATTCCTAGTCATTGGCTTAAAAGGACCACATACATCCGAATGTATGATACCTAATAAATCTTTTGCCCTTTCGTTAGTTCCACTAAAGGGTGCCTTAGTCATTTTTCCTTGTAAACAAGATTCACATACATCAAATGAATCACATTCATTTGTTTTTAAAAGACCATTCTTTTGAAGTGTTTCTATACGTTTCTTGTTTATATGACCAAGGCGACAATGCCAAAGGTAGGTATCACTCAAATCTAATTTGAGCCTTTTGGTGGTTGCTTGGTATATTGAGCTATCATATGTTGCGTTTTCATGAACCAATTCATAAATACCATTATAAGGTATAGCCTTAAAATAAAACATATGATTTAAAGAAACATGAATATCATTGTTAACAAATTTGAAATCATAATCATATTGTCTTAAACGGGAAACGGAAATAATGTTCCTAGTCAAACTAGGAGCATATAATACATTATTTAAAATGACTTCCAAACCACTTGGAAGCTTTAAAATGTAGTCTCCTTGGGCTTCTACGTGAACCATTGAACCATTGCCTATGAAGAGACTTATTTCTCCTTTTGCATAATGCTAATTTCTTTTGAACCCCTGCAACAAATTGCAAATGTGAGTTCCACATCCGGTATCTAATACCCTTGTGTTAGAAGAAATAACATTTAGCTCAACATGTATCATGTAAATTATACCTGTGGTTTGCCCCGCATCCCTCTTTTCTCTCAACTCTTTGAGATAGACTGGACAATTTCTCATCCAATACCCTATCTTACCACATTTGAAGCATGGGTCGTTTACAGTAACCTTTTGCTTCTTCTCCTTCGGCTTCGGAGGTTCCGCCCTAACAACTATCTTCCCCTTTCCCCCAACGTGCCCCTTTCCTTTGGCAACAGTTGCCTTAGGAGGGGGTAGGGACCTTCTCCTTCTCCTACCTTCATTAATGGTGAGAATGGGTAAAACCCTTTTACCCATTCCCGCCTCGGCTAATTTGAGCATTGAATGAAGTTCATTTATGCTCTTATCCCATCCGTTCATGTTGTAATTCATGACACACGAATCAAACTTTTTAGTTAGGCCATTAAGGATCAAATCCATGGCCAACTCTTTTGAGACAGGACAATTTAGCCTTTGAAGGCGGTCGATGTGGCTTTTCATCTTAAGAACACAAGATGAAACCGATTGGGATTCCTCCATCCGACATGCATGAAGCGCTCGAACCGTTTCGAAGCGCTCCACCCTAGCTTGTTGCTGGAACGTTTCCCGCAACTGAGTGATCATGTCATAAGCTCCATGGAGTTCATACTCCTTTTGGAGTTCGGGTGTCCTACTTGCTAACATTAGGCAAGAGACTTGGATGGAGTCTTCCACATATCTAACCCAATCATTATAGGCCTCTACATCCTCCTCGTTAGGTTCATCGGGGATGGGATCATCAAGGATGTAGGCCCGCTTTTCTTGCTTGAGAACGATTCTCAAGTTGCGGTACCAATCCATGAAGTTGTTAGGTGTTAGACGATCCCATTGAAGGATCGCCCTTAGGGATTGGTTGTTTTGGTTTGGTACATCGTTATTTGCGTTGTTGTTGTCGGCCATCTACAAGATTTTACAAAGTTCCATTTTAGTAATCGTTGATATAATTATATTTCATTTATTAATACCCCTTTGTCTCATAGACTATTAATAAATAAAATTTTAGAATCCAACGTTATATTTAAATATTGGTTAGGTGACCTTTATCCCATTATTTAAATAAACAAGGTAGTCATGAATGACAATTGCAACCTATTGCAACTTCTAAAGGTATGGGATCGTTTGAACATCTTATGTTCATAACGGCTTGTTTATCCCATCAACACCTTTTATAAAACATATTTTAGGTGATCCATTCAATATATTTTAAAAATCAAGTCGTTCTACTTACACACACGTGTGAGTTTACTACATAAGTGGTTAGGTGACCTTTATCCTACAAACATGGTATTCTCACCTCAAGTTACAAGTTCCCTCAAAGTGGTTACGTGACCTTTATCCCATTAAGAGTTTGCAAGTAAACTAAGTGTTGTGTAAAAGGATGGTGTTTAACTTGTTTTCAAAAGGGATTTACATTTTCATAATTCTTGTTTAGAAAAGTCTATGTACCATATGATTGTATGCATTCAACCATATGGTACCCTATTGGTTCTTTTAAATAAAACCCATTTTATTTTGCAAACCATTAACTCCTTTTATAGAACCATTCTATTTATGCTTAATGATTTGAGAACCAATTTCTTGTTATAGCTTGTTTTAATTGACGGTTTGTTAATAACATCCAAATATTCAAAACAAACAACATCATAAGAATTCAACCAAGCATAAACAAAACATTCACATATGCATAACAAAGCATACTAAATTGAGCACACTTGTTTAGCCAAAACAAGTATGTCAAAAGGTCTTGTCCTAAGGGTTAAGAACATGACACAAGGTTGACAAAAGGACTCCCACTTGAATCCACATCTTCAAGCATCCTCTTTGTCCATCTTTTCTTCAAATCTTGATCTTGAGCATCCTTACAGAATATGTATCCTAATACAATTTTTCTAGTAAAGGAAAAAACTCCTAATCTATTTATTACAAACCATATGAATGAATAGATTACAAAACAAGACTTGAAACATAAAATTAAATTATTACATAGCCAAATGAATATAACATGACAACCAATCAATCAATCCACAAGGTCTAGGCTTTGTTATGCATAACCAAAACAACATATCCATAATATTCTCCTATCTTTCGATTTATGGCAGCCCCTTTTTAACCCATGTTCTTGGCCAACATAAACCAAGAACAAATGGGTTTTGTCCAAACAAACAATCATCTTAAGATCTAGATTTTTAAAGATCCTTACATGCATAAATTAACATCTTTAAAATCAAAAAGGGGGTGACCATTTCCGCCCTTTCATTCTCGGCTATATGGTGTCAAACACCACAAAACCGTGAACAAGCATGTATTATACATGTATGCATTCGTATAAGTGGCTCTTGATGCCATTGTAGGGATTTAACATGTTCATCAAAGCTCATATAACCTTGTTTATATGAAAAACGCAGAGGATTTCTAGTTTTAAAACATGTTAATGTTATGATTATTAAACCCATTTAATAAGCAAACCCCATAACCATGGATCATTATACAAATGCATACAACAAAATAAACATAAAATATTTGAAATATACAACATTTGTAGCTGCTCAAAAATCGAATTATTGAGGTGAAAGAAGATGAAAATGTGGCTGAATCTTCAAGGAAGAAGACCTCAAGTAAGCTATACCCCAAGCCTCCAACAAGCACCTTTGAAAGCTAGGATTCTCAACACTTTTTCACAGCTTTGAACACCTTGTTTCAGCTGAGTTTTTCAACTTCTTTTCTGCCTTCTTTGGTCCAAAATTGTAGAGAGAAAAGAAGGGAGAGAAGAACACTAGATTTTGAGAAGAGAGAAAGTTGTGTCTTGCATGTTGGTGTAGTGTATTAATTTGGGCAACCACCAACATTTGGTGCTGTGTTTTTCCAGCCACAAAACCGAGAACAAGGGAGGTCCAATGAGGGGCTTCCCTTTTAATTCTTCCACCCAATTTTATTTGTAACAAGTTTAATTAAACCCTTTTAAATAAACTTGTATTTTAGGCAAATAACAGGACATGTTATATTAACTAAATAATGTTATTTAACCTATTAAATAATAATATAAAATACTCTCTTAAAATAAATAAACCCATGTTATTTATTCATTTCTCAAATGCATCTTTTATTTAGAAAACCATTCTCTAAATATATATAGTGTTGATATCTATTTAATTGATCAAATCAATAAAAAAATATTGCAGGTGTTTGTCTAGCTTGTTATTGGGTATGACCCGACTTGGATCATATCACACTAGCCACATCAATTTAATATGTATCTTGGGCAGATCAAACCCTTCATGTTGTTGTGTGTGTGTGTATGTTGTTGTGTGTGACCATGATGGTGTGTACGGGTGTATGATGCGTGGTGTGATTTCATGATGTTAAGTGTGATTAGTTATTAAGTAAAAGTAGGTGGTCAAACAATGACTTGCATGCCACTAGTCGTTAGTATTGGATGTGTTTCCATGGGTTTTGTGCCTTGCAATATATCTATGAATGTGTGGCAGTGAGTGCATGGGTGTAATGGGGATTTAGGTTGCATGGTTTGCTAATAAACATGGAGATAATTAATAAATAGTTTAGAATGATGGTGTAGACTTTGACCAAGAGGGTATGTACCATGTGGAATGTAGGTATGGGAATAACCTATGAGTTATCAATTCATAAGTGTGTGGCCATGGATGGGCAGGAATTAAGCTAGGCAAGTACATACGGTTGCATGCATGTTACATATATATATGATTTGTGAAAGATGCTCCATGGCAGAAAGTTTTGTTTCTTTTGTTAGCTATACAATATTTATGGTTATATAACTTGTATTTCATGTACGTGTGTATAATGATTACATATGTAACGTTATGTGGAATAGTATTAGTATTCTAGCTTGATGACTATGTTAATGTTCAACACAAACCCGAACCGAGTCGTGAAATGCAAAACCGAACAATCCTTACGTTTATAATTAATAATTAATATTAATAAGTAATATTAATTATATATATACTCAATGGAATACAGGTAAATCAGAACCCTACTCTTTGTGCTTACACTTATTTGTTGTTGTGCATTCGAGGTGTATTTACAGCCCCACTTTCATATATTTACCTTCTTGGGGGGAGAGAAACAAGTGGCTTTTCTATAACGATACGATACCTTAGATTTCGTAATACTGCATATACTTGATACTATGGTGTTATACTATGCCTCTTCGGACCGTTAATATGTTATTAGCGAGGTGATTGTTAGTAGATCTACTGGGTTTGACAAACCTAGCCTGAGCTAGTCATGCTAGCTTGACTGGAGGTCAAACAGGTGAATGGTTAGCCTGTGTTTTATAGTTTTGTGGTCGGGATTCTATAGCCAGGGCATACATTATTATTATTACTGTCAGCTCGGTGGCGACTTTACACATAGTGACTTGCTATAGGCTAGCAACCTACTTATATGCTTTGATTACTAAATCTGGAATTTTATTACTATTAATTACTTTTTTTTGATAAACTTGTGAACTCACCAGCCATTGTACTGACTTTAGCATGTCTTCTCTCAGGTCGTTGATATGGCACGTCTAGGAACACTGCATTCATTTCATATCTTCTTCATTCGCTTATAAACTGATTTTATGGTTTAATTACGTTTACATTTTCTTAACTTGGTTTGGACGCGTGTTTGCGTAGTTTGTAACAGTTGTTTAAACGTTTTCTAATTTTTGCTTTCGTAATACTTAATCATGTTTGGTTTATTTAACTGTTATCAAGTAGCTTATTTATTTTATAATTATTGAGTCATTTGGTATAACTGATGCTTATCTGAGATCCTGGTTATGTCACATGCCTGACGATAAAACCCCATTAGTGGATTTTGAGGGTGTGATAGATTGGTATCAGCGCATTAGTTATAGCGAACTAAAATGAACTTTTGCATCTTATTTGAGACTATAGCTGGATTTGCATTAGTTACACGCACATAGACACGTTTAGCTTCTTGGTTGTTTGTTTACTTGCTGGATTGCTTGAAGATGCTCATTCTAATGAGCGGTTCTTTGCAGGAAATGGCATCATCATCATCTGCTCCTTCATCTTCTTCTCGAGGAAAGAGGCCCATTCATAATGATTCCTACCTCCATCTTCTGGACCATATGAGTTGCCCATGCGCCTTAATAGTAATGAGGAGTTGGATTATGACCAACCTTTTGCTCTACCATAGTACCCACCGGTTCATAAGTGGGAATGCTACCCTGAGTATATAACCAGCTTAGTTCAGGAGTGAAATGTCCTTCCCTGCCCTATCCTCCTGAGCAGGCCATGGCTGCTATGGCAGTTACTTTACATATTGCGAGGAAACGCATTGCTGATCTGGGAAAGACAACTGAGTGTTGAAGAAACAATCGTAGGATTCAGCCGAGGAGATCAAGGAGATAAAGAGACGGTTCAACATACTGATGGAATATCATAACAAGCATGTGAATCGCATCATTAGTTTGTATGAGTGTGTGGTTGGCGACGAGGTGGACATCGCCGCTAACAGTCAGCGACTTGATACTCTCGAGGGTAAAGTCAATGCACTGAACGCAGCATTAGAGTCTGATGAGGAAGACCCAAAAGAAGAACCTGAAGAAGCACCTGAAGAAGCACCGGAAGAGTAACAAGAAGATGAACCAGAAAACAGCATGGGATCCGTTGACTTAAACTGATTCTTTAGCTTATCTATTTCTTATTTCTTAGACTTTCTTTCTTTTCACACCTAGATGGGAAGGGTTGTTCCCATCCGACTGATGTTTTTGAATTTCAGTATTTAGTTTAATTCATTGTAGACGTACTTATAATTTATTTGATCAGAAATTATTATTTGAACTTATTAGTTGTGTGTGTGCTAAATTCTTTAATTGTTTATACTTAAATGAATTTAAATATCTTCTATATTTACTTATTTTGTATATTGTGATCTTAAAGAGTGTCTGGAAGAGGATGTGGACGTGGTGGTGGTAACATCACCATGACGCCTGCAGAATTGGCGGTGCTAATCAATCAGAATGTTACCGCAGCGTTGGCAAGCCAACACCCTCCATCACCGAACCCTATCGGTAAGTAAAGGTTTCCTTGCCCCTTATCCAAATCCGCATGATAGCTCTCCATAATCCAATATCAATTTCAATATCTAATCATTATACTCAATTCAATTCTAGGACAACGAGCTTGCACATACAAGTCCTTTATGGACTGTAAGCCCCACCCATTCAAGGAGACTGAGGGAGTAGTGGGACTGCTCCATTGGTTTGAAAGCTAGAGTCAGTGTTTGAGATCTGTAACTGCCCTGCTGAGAGTAGGGTGAAGTATGTTGCTGGAACGATGGAAGGTGCCGCACTGAGCTGGTGGAGCACTCAAGTCCAGATGCTGGGCATTGAAACTGCAAATGCGATGACATGGGAAGAATTCAAGAATCTGCTTAAGGAGGAATACTGCTCCATGGATGAAGTGCAAAAACTGGAAATTGAATTCTGGAACTTGAGGATGGTAGGTTCTGAGATTGAAGCCTACACAACATGTTCTCACGAGTTGGCTACTCTGTCCTACTATGATCAACCCGTCTTACAAACGGGTTGAGAGGTACATTGATGGGCTAGTTCTGGAAATACAGATAGTCATTACTGCTGGACCAGCTACCATTCAGGAGGCTATCTGACTAGTATACAAGCTAACGAATCAGGCCGTCGCGCAGGGAAAGCTACCCCCGCGTGGTGCTGCATCTGGTTCTAATGACAACAAGAGGAAATGGGAACCTTTTGTCAGTGGGAAGCAACCTTCATCCTCTACTCATCAGCAACAGCAACACAAGAAGTTCAACCAGTCACAGCATTCTCAAGACACGAGTAATTCTGGTGGCTACCATGGCAATCTTCCAAAGTGTAATAAATGTAAGTTTTATCATACTGGGTAGTACACGAGAAACACTTGCGAGAGGTGCGGAAAGTTTGGGCATGTCATAAAAAATTATAGGGTAAACCTCTCAAGGAAATCACCTCAGCAGCATCATAACTACAATCAGACTGGGTGTTATGAATGTGGTCACCGCGGTCACTTTAAAAGGGAATGTCCGAAGCTGAAAAGAAATGGTAACAATGGTGCTGCTATAAGCCAAAGGATAACAACAATGGAGGTGGTGGTGGTGGTAGAGGCAGAGCTTTCATCATGGGTTTAGGTGAGGCTTGAAATGAACCTACTATAGTGTTTGGTAGATTCACTATTAATGGATGTTATGCATCTGTTTTATTTGACTATGGTTCTGATAAGAGTTATGTATCCACTGAGTTTAGTAACATACTAGGGATGGTACCTACTGACTTGAATTTTGAATATGCATAGAAATATCTGATGGTAGGATGATAACAACTTACCAAGTATTTAGAAACTGTTACTTAGGTCTGTCTGGACACACATTCCATATAGACCTTGGTCCTATCATACTCGGTAGCTTCAATGTTGTAGTCGGAATGGATTGGTTATATAAGAACAACGCTAAGATCATTTGCAAGGATAAGCTAATCAAGTTACTCATTTCGGGTGATGAGATTCTTACAGTTGAAGGCGATAAGGTTGGGGTTGTGGTCGGCATCATCTCATATCTTAAGGCTCAGAAATGTCTCAGAAAAGGGCATTTTGCTTTGTTGGCACTTGTTACTGAAACAAAGTGGATGAAAAGCGCATCGAGGATATTCAAGTGGTTAGAGACTTTCCCAAGGTATTCCCCGAAGACCTACCTAGCCTTCCTCCACACAGAGAGGTAAAATTTATGATTGAGTTAGCACTTGGAGCAGCTCTGATCGCTCGGGCGTCGTACCGATTGGCACCGAATGAATTACAAGAGTTGTCTAAGCAATTACAGGAATTGCTAGACAAGAGATTCATACGTACCGGCTCTTCACCCTCGGGAGCTCCAGTGCTTTTTGTTAAAAAAGAAAGATGGGACCTTCAGGATGTGTATTGACTACCGGGAGTTGAACAAGGTGACGATCAAGAACAAATATCCACTCCCACGCATTGATGACTTGTTTGACCAGTTGTAGGAATCAAGCTACTATTCCAAGATTGATTTAAGATCGGTCTATCATCAGCTGAGGGTTTGAGAGGAATACATCTTCGAGACGGCGTTCCAGACTCGTTATAGGAACTATGAGTTTGTTGTAATGCCTTTTGGACTGACCAATGCCCTAGCAGTTTTCATGGACCTCGTGAACCGTGTTTGCAAGCCTTATTTGGATAAGTTTGTCATTATCTTCATTGATAACATACTAATCTACTCTCAGAATAAGAAAGATCATGAGGAATACCTAAGAACCATTCTAGATTTGTTGAGGAATGAACAACTTTATGCAAAGTTCTCAAAATGCGACTTCTGGATGCATGAAGTGCAATTTATTGGGCATGTGGTGAACGAAGAAGGTACATGTAGATCCTTCAAATATTGAAGCAATCAAGGATTGGCCGCCACCTAAAATGCCTACTGAGGTGCGATAATTTCTTGGTTTGGCGGGCTATTACAAGCGATTTATCGAAGGATTCTCAAAGTTGTCACAACCTTTGACCGTCCTAACCCACAAGGGAACCGTCTATAAAAGGGGTAACAAAGAGGAAACAAGATTCTAGGTACTTAAAGACAAAATCTACAGCGCACTGATCCTAGCTTTACCAGAAGGAACTGATGACTTTGTTGTTTATTGTGATGCATCCATCCAGGGTTTGGGATATGTACTGATGCAACGTGACAAAGTCATAGCTTATGCAACTAGACAGCTCAAGGTGCATGAGAAGAATTACACAACGCATGATCTGGAACTAGGAGCTGTAGTGTTTGCCTTGAAGATCTGTAGGCACTACTTATATGGAACCAAGTGCATGATCTATACATATCACAAGGGCCTCCAGCACATATATGATCAGAAGAAACTAAATATGCGGTAATGATGGTGGTTGGAATTACTCAATGATTATGACTGTGTAATCAAGTATCACCCGGGAAAGGCTAATATGGTAGCCGACACCCTCAGGTGAAAGGAAACACCGAAACCTCATCGGGTGCGCGCATTGCAAATGACTATCCACTTTGATCTACCAGTGCAAATCAATGCTGCTTAATCTGAGGCCTTGAAAGCTGAGAATCTGAAAGCAGAATCCATGCCAGGCATGGAGAAACAGTTAGAGATCAAAACCGATGGAATCCGTTATTTCATGGAACGGATCTGGGTACCACAGTATGGGAATTTACGAGAGCTAGTGATGGATGAAGCTCATAAGTCACATTACTCGATTCATCCTGGTTTAGACAAGATGTATCAGGATCTGAAGGAGTTTTACTGGTGGCTGAACATGAAGGCTGAGATTGCCATACACGTAAGTAAATGCCTAACTTGCTCTAAAGTTAAGGTGGAATACCAAAGATCATCTGGTTTACTTCAGCAACTGTAAATTCTAGTGTGGAAATGGGAGCAGATCTCAATGGACTTTATCACAAAGTTACCTAGGACTCCCAGCGGATGCGATACGATTTGGGTTATAGTAGATCGCTTAACGAAGTCCACGTACTTTCTGGAAATCCAAGAGACTGATCGAATGGAGAAGCTGACACGAATCTGTTTAAGAGAAATAGTCTCTCGGCTTGCGTGCCGATATCTATCATATCTGATCGTGACGCTCGAATCACTTGTCATTTCTAGCAATCATTGCAACGATCATTGGGAACGCGGCTGGATATGAGCACTGCGTATCACCCGCAGACCGATGGTCAAAGTGAGCGTACGATCCAGGCATAGTAAGACATGTTGTGTGCCTGTGTGATTGATTTTGGTAGCAGTTGGGAAACTCACTTACCATTGGTTGAGTTCTCCTACAATAACAGTTATCACACCTCAATCAAGGCCGCACCATTTGAGGCACTATATGGACGTAAGTGCTGATCACCCATCTGTTGGGTTGAAGTTGGAGAAAGCCAACTTATAGGACCTGAACTTGTGCACGAGACGACTGAGAAGATCATGCAGATTTTTAACCGTATGGCAGCAACACGTGATAGATTGAAGAGTTATGCTGACAAGCGTCATAAACCATTGGAATTTCAGATTTGTGATAAGTACTCTTGAAAGTCTCACCTTGGAAAGGTCTAATACGCTTTGGAAAGCATGGGAAACTAAATCCTAGATACGTTGGGCCATCTGAGATTGTTAAACGGGTTGGCCCAGTAGCTTATCAAGTAAATTTACCTGAAGAGCTCAGCGGAATACACAATGTGTTTCACGTATTGAATCTAAGAAAGTGTCTAGCTGATGAATCGCTTGTCGTGCCATTAGAGGAACTGGAAATCGATGAACAGCTTCATTTCGTTTAAGAACCAGGGGAGATCATGGATCGAGAATTTACCCGGGAACGTGAAGCGTGGACCAGAATTTACCCGGGAACACGAGGACCAAATGAAGAAAAAGTATCCATAACTATTCAACGATCAGACTTTCACTTCTTAAGGTACTGCTTTTAAGATATCTTTTCTTCCAATTTCGAGATGAAATTTCCTTCAACAAGGAGATGATGTCACAACTCACGCCAAACTTTACATTTCTTTATTTGGGTTTTTTTAGAAACTCTAGAAATCCAATTCTATATGCGTTACAGATCGTTGAGTCTGGTGTTCGTCATGAATCTCATATTCCAATTTTCGTGACGAAAATTTCTTAAACAAGAGGATGATGCGACACCCCATATTTTCAGGCGAATGTTGTCAATTCAACCTCTGTTATTTCAACATTCTTAATGTGGTCTATTTAAATAAATTACTTAACTTTGTTATGTGATTAATATTAATTAAAGTAAGGATTATTTAATTAATTAACTTTGTTATATAGTTAAATTAAATAAAGTAAATTTTGGTTAAGTTGAATTAATTTCCTTTACTAGAAGGATCATTATGTTTAGTGGACCAAAGTTGAGGGACCATTATGCAAAATGGATAACCTCTTCTCCATGTTCTTGGCACCCTATAACCGACACCCTTCTCCCCCCATACATCAATCAACTCCACCAACACAACCCAAATTCCAACCGTGAAGCCTCCCCATCAATTCCATTGCTGATGTCAACCCTAGAGCACCATCTTTCGCCAACCCCCTCTCGCCCGGACTCTATTCTGGCCGCAAACACTTCCCCAGCAGTCCCGCGTTCACGCGACGATTTCCCTCAGCAAGATCTCTCTCAACCGCTAGTTTCCAACGACGCCCCGTTGTTAGATCGTAGCCTCTCGTCCACCGTACGGTATGTTCTCTTTATTAAACACGAACATTCGTTACGACTTGGTTCTGGTATTGACTAACGTGTGCGGTTTGGTTGAAGCCGTAAGTGCGTATGTGCATTGTTCATGATCGAGTGTTGCACTAGGAAAGCTTCTGTTTATTATGTTTGTGTTGTGGAGCATGTATGATCCTGATCATGTAGGTGTTCGTGCATGTATAACTATCTATGTGTGTGCGTCTATATATATGTATGTATGTATTTATACAACAGATTATAATGGTTGTGATTATATGTTGCTGTCGTGACATGCGGGGAGAGTGATGCCAAACTTTGCATTATGTTGTATGTATATGGGTGGGTGACAATGGTTTTACCATGAGTTGTGTTTGTATTGTGTTTGTATTGGGTTGTGTTTTTATTGTTGTGTTACCATGGGTGGCTATGTGTTTGTATATGGGTGGGTGACAATGGTTTTACCATGAGTTTGTATTGTGTTTGTATTGTGTTGTTTTTTTATTGTTGTTTTACCATGGGTGGCTATGTGTGTGTTGTTATGTGTGTATGTTGTTGTGTGTGTGTGTTGTTGTGTGTGACCGTGATGGTGTGTACGGGTGTAAGATGCGTGGTGTGATTTCATGATGTTAAGTGTGTTTAGTTGTTGAGTAAAAGTAGGTGGTCAAATAATGACTTGCATGCCACTAGTCGTGAGTATTGGATGTGTTTCCATGGGTTTTGTGCCTTGCAATTTATCTATGAATGTGTGGCCGTGAGTGCATGTGTGTAATGGGATTTAGGTTGCATGGTTTGCTAATAAACATGGAGATAGTTAATAAGTAGTTTGGAATGATAGTGCATACTTTGACCAAGAGGGTATGTACCATATGGAATGTACGTATGTGGAATAACCTGTGAGTTATCAATTCATAAGTGTCTGGCCATGGGTGGGCAAGAATTAAGCTAAGTAAGTACATACGGTTGCATGCATGTTACATATACATATACATACATACATACATACATATATATATATATATGATTTGTGTAAGATGCTCCATGGCAGAAAGTTTTGTTTCTTTTGTTAGATATACAATATTTATGGTTATATAACTTGTATTTCATGTACGTGTGTATAATAATTACATATGTAACGTTATGTGGAATAGTATTAGTATTCTAGCATGATGACTATGTTAATGTTCAAACAAACCCGAACCGAGTCATGAAATGCAAAATCGAAAAATGCTTACGTTTATAATTAATAATTAATATTAATTAGTTATGTATATACTCAATGGAATACAGGTAATCGGAACCCTAATCTTTGTACTTACACGTATTTGTTGCTGTGTATTCGAGGTGAGCGCCACACTTTCATATATTTACTCTTTTTGGGGGAGAGAAACATATGGCTTTTCAATAATGATACGATAACTTAGATTTTATAATACTGCATATACCCGATACTATGGTGTTATACTACACCTTTTCGGACCATTAATATGTTATTAGCGAGGTGATTGTTAGGAAATCTACTGGGTTTGACAAACCCCGACAGGACTAGTCGCGCTAGCTTGATTGGAGGTCAAACGGGTGAATGGTTAGACTGTTTTACAGTGTTGTGGTCGGGATTCCATAGTCGGGGCACACATTATTATTATTATTGTCAGCTCAGTCGCGACTTCATACATATAGTGACTTGCTGTAAGCTAGCTACCTATTTATATGCTTTGATTACTAAATCTGGAATTTTATTACTATTAAATACTATTTTACGATAAGCCAATGAACTCACCAGTCTTTTTACTGACTTTAGCATATTTTCTCTCAGGTTGTTGATATGGCACGTCTAGGAACACCACATTCATTGCATATCATCTTCATTCACTTATAAACTGATTTTATGGTTTAATTACGTTTACATTTTCTTAAATTGGTTTGAACGTGTGTTTGCGTAGTTTTTAACAGCTATTTAAACGTTTTCTAATTTTCGCTTCCACAATACTTAATCATGTTTGGTTTATTTCACCGTTATCAAGTAACTTGTATGTTTTGTAATTATTGAGTCGTTTGGTGTAACTAGTGCTTATTTGAGATCCTGGTTATGTCACACGCCTGACGGTAAAACACCGTTAGTGGATTTTGAGGTTGTGACAAATTTTTGCAAGTTTTCTCATTTTTTTAAACATTCACAACTTTTTATGGCGTTATTCTTTTTGATAATTAAACCATAAAAAGAGCGTTTTTTTCCTATATTTAAAACAAGTACAACATTGTTACAAAATTTTAATAATTTATTTTTTATGTTTTTTAAGCTCATATCTCATTCTTGTATTTTCCAGTGTAATTCATTATGTATTTTTATTAGTTATTGTATTTTTCTAAATACTATTATTTTTTTCTAAAATGATTAATTTAAAAAAAGTATAACGATGTAATAACATTATTGTGTATCTCTAATATGCGAAATATAATAATAAATTAAAAACTAATTAATCTAATAAATTAAAAGCAATGACAAAATAACACAATGTCTCATTATGTTTTTTATGTTCATTGTGTAATCTTGAACACTATAAATTTTAAAAAATACATTAATGAAATAATATCATTGTGCATTTGCCATTATAAAATATAATGATAGACAAAAACAAGTTTGTATAATGTATAAAAAACACATTGTTTTATTTTCAAAAGTATATGTTTTGATAAATACATTGATGAAAATATTTATTATGCACTTCTAATTTTAAAAATACAATGACAAATAAAAAGTTTATATAATGTATAGAAATAGTGACAATAATAACACAACATGATCTAAAACATAAAATACAATAATGAATAACATATAACAAATGATATAAAATATATGACACAATTAACATATATGGAAAAAAGAGTTGATATATTGACACAATGATCAAAATAACATTCTCTTTAAAACAATAGAAGCACATGTGTCAAATTCACAATCTTTTTTAGACTTTTTAATTAAATACCCTTTATACTATAACCCTACCCAATTGGTAAACAACAAGGGTTTTATAATTAAAAGCTCCATATTTTTTATAAAATATTAAAAATCGAGAACCATAAATGAAACTACGATGTTTAAATTTTAAGTGTACCTAATCCCCATCCCCATTGTTGCCCCCCCCCCCCCCCCCAATTGTCCCCTTTGGAGCGGCAGCCTCACAACCACATAAGCCGACATCGCCGTGTACCACCACTGCCATTGTTAGAACTTGTTTCAAGCTGCAAACATTGTATGCTGCCAACGTTGCAAAGTTTGAAGCTTTTTATGATTCCTATCAACTAGCAAGATAGCTAATTGCTTTTGAGGTGCAAAGATTTTGTTAGTGTAGTCAAGGTATAACTATACATTTCTGTGGTTGTTTTGTTTGATTGCCTTTATCTGCCTGATTTGGGTATTAGATTTATAAGATCAATCTCATTAAACTTTTTCGCTCACTTTGATAAAAGTTGACATTTTTAGTAAATTTAATTTTTAAATTTAACCTACGATACCCAACAATGTCCGAGTAAGTTTTACACGCATTTAAACATTATATTTATTGATCTTGCGTGTTATTTGTCAAAAAGTATTTGTCTTGACAAAAAGATCGAGTCTTTGATTCATAGTTTGAAGCTTTAATTAAAACATTACATCTTTTAACAAAAAAACATTATGCTTTGCAACAAGTTTAAATGTTTTATGATCAAAGACTTTACCTTTATGTTTCTTATTAATTGTGATTGAAATTGAGCATTAGTGATCCATGTTTAGATGCTATTGGTTGATTATATAGTTTTGTAATATTTGTATTATCATTTTGGTGGTTTTGAAACCCTAATGTAATAGATAAATTTATTTTATTATTATTTTAAATTATTTATTTAAATTCTTGTCAACCAGAAAACGAAGATTAGAAGATCCTGAAGATGAGGACACGCGAGAGTCAAGATGGAGATCATGAATGAAGTGGTAGATTGCATCGGTTGTGATCCTAGACCAGTTCTGTTTCGTTTGATGGCTTAAACAAAATCAAACAAACTATACTATATAAGGATCAATACAATACAAAGATCGATCTCGTGATGAGAATGCGGAATGTTAACATCATGGTATAAGATTGAATAGTAGAAGAATATTAAGAACACACAAGTAAATAACTTTGAATTATATTGCTCTCTAATTTGAAAGTATTACAAAATTTATGAAATTAGGAAAGAGAACAAAAGCTTCTAGTTACAAAGTCTAAACTTCTATATATAAATGCAAAAGAAGTTCTCGCGTGAAAACAACAGTTCTTGTGCGACTAGAAGTTGTCGCGTGAGAAGCTTGTTTTCGCGTGGTAACAGTTCTCGCGTCGCTGTTATCTTCATCTTCATCTTGATTTGATTTCCCGAGCCTCTAGGTTCAACTCCTACAATCTTCCCCTAGGCTCGATAAATCAATGTTGTTAGAATCCACGTCTACAACATTGTAACTGCCCTCATATGCATACATCTTGTTATATAGGGCCTTCGTAATCAACCAACCACACTATGCTGCAAAAAGATGAACAGATTCATCAGCTGCAATATGGCAAGCCTGCAGCCTCGTCAAATCTTCTCTTTCAAGCTTGAGCAAATCCACAGGGTCGATGATACGGAATTCTTTATCAACACATTGTATGATAGCATGTCCAGTTTTCTTCTCACAACAACTCCACATGAGCTTTGACAAGCTGTTAACTGGCATAGGAGCGTGTATAGGCATCTTCCATACATATCTTGGATGCTTATAAACCCTGACCTTCATTGGTTTGTTCGTATTGGGATCAATCCGGGTCTCATCTTTTCAATGACTTTGGATTTGGCAATTTTGAAGTCTTTGAAGCTGGTTTTACTGAGTCTATATATCAGATTCCTAATCCAATTACCTTTCCCGTAATTACTTGGATTAGTGAAAGGAACACGACCCATAGCATATAAATCTGATGCTCTGAGCGTACGAAAGTCGTGTTCATCCTGATAATACCTTATAGCTCTCGCGCTCCTCTTAATCACATACAACTTCTTTTCTTCATCATATGCCCAACTAATAATTGGTTCTGAGTTTCCATACCTTGTGAAAGGTTTGGAATGTCTCAACGTGTGAATGTGAGCTGGCGGTGGAGGAGCTGCAAGAGTAAGATTACCAACCTGGCGTACAATACTTTGACTAGTTTGATCTGCTATCTTGTCAGTCGTTTCTTAAGCACTTGATTCTCTAACTACCTCTCCCTCTTCGATCAGAATATCATAAAATAAGTCTTTTAGACTATTTCCGAATATATCAGTGTAATCCATAGTAATTTCCTACGGATCATCTAATGAAGATAAACCTTCATCTTCTTCCTCAGCAATCAACTTCTACTGGAATGAGTAGAACTCTTTCTCGTACGTTTCTTTAGTTGGAAGATCCAAAGGTGTGTAGTCTACTGTATCATCAGGACTTGGTCTGAAGACATTAGCAGACCCTGATGATCCAGCAGTACAAGTAGGAGCACTCGTATCACCTCCATGGTCATTATCATCATCACCATTATGATCATCATCATTATTTCCACCATCACCATCATCTCCATCATCACCATCTTCATCATCATCATCTTTATCTTCATCATCAAAATCAAAATCAATATGCTCTAAGTCATCATCATCACCAACTGGATTAGGAATAGGCATCATATGCTTAGGCTCTACAAACTCCTCTCTAGTAAACTGTACAGGTTGATCCTCAGTGGCCTGAATATGAACATCTAAAATAGGCTCTTGCTTAATATTAGATGTGTCTGTAGTCCTTTCAGTATTAACTGGATCTACAACACGCTTTGTATCAACAATTGGATCTTTAGCAATCTCAGGACCAGCTGTTTGCTATCCACTAGATTCTCCAACTTCCATGGTATGATATTGAGTAAATGAAGAATACACACGGAAGTAAGATCTCTCAAGATCTGCTCCAAGATTTAAACATAACTGAATAAGAACTGTTGTTGACTCTCTAAGCTCTTAATCTTCTCATCTTTATCACTTAGGCTTTGACACATCTTACTGATCAACTTTGTCTTCTCTAAGTTATCTCTCTCTGACTCACTAACCCACTGCTCTAATGTAACTCGTGTAGGTGAAAATGCAGCAGACTCAAGTTGTGGTCGAGGTTCAGGTGTAGTATTTATGAATTCATCTTCCCCAAACATATCATCATGTGTTTGATCTCTAGGAGGAGTCCTAAAAGCATCATCAGTAGTGGGCATAGAAGTTGATATCACGGTTGTTGATTCTGTAACAATCACTGATGATGTAGCTTCACTAACGGGGACAGGTATATCATGAACTGAAACATCCTCAGTCAAGACTTTGGTCATCGGGGTCCGACGTTTCGTCAACACTCCTCGTCCTCTACCCCTACCACATGGACTTTCACTGGCCCTCCGTGCCATCCTCTTCCTCCTACCTCAGGTAATGATTGGTATATCATCGGGAATAAAATCAGCATCACGCTCCTCAGTATTGCGTTTGGCAGGCGTTTCTCGCACTCTGGGACGTTCTTGTAAAACATAATGAACATTCCTGATTTGATCACTATCAGTCTCACTCCAACTGCTAGTGAACCAAGTATTCACCTTATCCAGATCAAATCATATAGCACCCTGAGAACTCTCAAGTGCTTCTTGTGCAGTACTTGTGGATGGACTGGCAGTATCAGCTTCACCAGCTTGAGCAGAAGATGTAGATATACCAATAGTATCATCTCAAAAAATGTATGGAGTCTCTATCTCTTGGGTTCATTCCTCACCTTGGAAATCATCAACAAATCTTCCAAGCTTGGCAAAGTGAAAACCATCCCAAGCATTCCCATGTGCACCCATGAGATAAGTGAATATGTCTTTCTTCATCACCATCACTACGTATGTGGATGAATCAGACACTGCTAGCTCAGAAGTCTCTATCTCTTGGGTTCGTGCCTCAGCTTGGAAATCATCAACAAATCTTCCAAGCTTGGCAAAGTGAAAACCATCCCAAGCATTCCCATATGCACCCATGAGATAAGTGAATATGTCTTTCTTCATCACCATCACTACGTATGTGGATGAATCAGACACTGCTAGCTCAGGATGAGCAGCATTCACTATCATGTGAATAAAATGAGGGTACATAATAAACTTCTTTCCTACCGTGGGAATCATATTCTCTGAATTTCTGAGAAGATAGCCTTGAATATGCTGTAAGGGAGATCGTCTACCAATGATACCGGTAGGGATCCAAAAACCGCACTTAGACTATCCATGCCAGCCTTGAGATTACTAAGGCAATGGATAACCATGTAGAATAAGTACTTCCAAAACGGTGGAAGATACTTCTTCTCCAAAGAAGGATATCGGTGGTTGTAACCCATGCGTACTAAGCAGTCTTTAACTGCATCATCATCAATCTTGATAGGTGCATAAGGATGCTCTTCTAACAGTAGAACATTGTTTATCACTTCAGCTGTGATAACAACCCTCTTGTCTTTAACAGTAGCAGTGATGCAGGGTTCTCCATCTTCATCAATCTTATTTGCTGCTGATTGCCAAACCTGATCTATCATATCAGCATAAATAGTAGGACTTGCAGATATAGCATGATGAATACGGGATGTCTTGAGTCCCTCGATCATTAATCGAAATAGAGCCTTTTCATCCGGAATGTCTCTTAGATATGCTACAACAGTATGGTTTTTATTAAAAACTAAAGGCCTTGCCATCTGAAACATGAAACAAATTGATAAATCTTTATGAATAACAGAAAATTTCAGACTTAAGAAAAGGAATTCAGCACTTAGAAAATTTTGGAAATTTTGACCTTCTCGTATGAAAACTACAAGTTCTCGCGCGAAAACTACAAATTTTCAACTTTAACTTTTAGTGCGACAACTTCATGTTTTCACTTAAACTTTAAATTTGACCAGAGTTCGACTTCTCGCGTGACAAGTTTTGAATGTTTTCACGTCTTTTACTTTTCAAAAAAGTTTTCGCACTTCAGAGTGTGTTAACCATCAAAACATGTTCCATAGGTATCGATGGAGTCTTTATTGTGACAATTCAAGTTTTTAGGTTAACATCATTTCGTAACGCGCTCTCTCTCCATTATCTTTACAATTAATTAAAATTTATATTTTAGTAAATGGCAATGTCTATGATTATAATTATTATTAATAAAAACTCCAAATTTGTTAAACTTATGTACCATTGTGCAAATCTTGGAACATGAAGGACTAGAATGCAAATTCTAGTCTTTGTCATGTATACAGCCGAGAACCTCCACTCCCCATCGGTTCTTCTTCATTCTTATAACCCTATTGCTGCCGTTTTTTACATCTCTACCACTGCCATTTTCAATTTTTTGAACCACAGCCCATCGTCGCCTCTTCTCCCTCACGCAAGTCTCCGGCAACCGTGAGCCTTGATCGTTGCAGCCCGGTATGGTAAGCTCCTCTTTGGTTATGTTTTCTCGTTCATGTCGGTACGGTTCTGCTCTCAGTTCTTGTTCGCGGTTATGGGTTTGGTTGGGGGAAGGGTGTGCGTGAATATGGGGTGGTTGCGAGTGTCTCGTGGCTACTCGGTTAGGTTGTCGATCAGATCGGAGTTCCTCCATTCGCGTGCTTCGGTTTTACGTATGTATGTCTTTATATGCGCCTGAGTGTGCGTGTGTTTCTTTTGTGCGTGTATGTATGCATCGGGTTTGTGTCTGTGTAGTGTTTTGATGGTGTTCCCATTGCAAACTATTGATTTACTTTGCTCCTTGTTGAATGCTTCTGTGAGTGCAATTGGTAGGCTGCAAATATGCATGTATATGTAGATGTGCATATGTAGGTTGTTTTAATGAGTATGCGTATGTGTGTTGATATGCGTAATATGTTGTTCATATGTATATGTTTTAGTGAGTATGTATGTATGTCCATATGTGTATGCAAGCTTTCGTAGGTGTTTGTGTTGGACTGCCATATTGATTTGATATTGTGTTTGTGTTGGACTGCCATATTTATTTGATATTGTGTTTGTGTGTGATCTGCGCATGTGGGTGTGTGCTGTGTTTAATTGGCAGCAAATATTATCATATGTACATGGGCATAATTATAAGGGTGTTGTGTGGTGAATGGTGATTAAGCACTCTAGCTCATAATATATATGAGCTTATTAAATTATGTCTCTAATATACATTATAAGGGTGTAAAACGTTTAGGGCTTTGCGTGTTTGGAATGTGTAGAGGACGTATTGCTAAACGATTGGGTTTTATTATAAAAATAACACGTAACTAAAGTGTACATTTATACGTAATATTTGGGGTTTTAGGCGTTCGAGTCAAATTAGTATTTGTGTATGTATGTGTGTGAAAGTGATAAACCAATAACCAACGTCATACTCGAACCGTGAACGCGAAACCGTACTATTCTTATATTAATATTCAGTAATTAATATTATTTGTTTAATAAATGAATTCTAGGTTATTCGGAACCTAATCTCTTGTTCTTTACATTATGTTATTGCTGTGTATTCAAGATGAGTTCTCAGCCCCACTTTACCTATTTCTTTGGGGTGAAAGAAACGTGTGTTCAAACGTATTTTCATTGATCAGTATTACTGTAATATCACTTGTTTACTAGTGTGATACCATACCTAAGTCCTCATACTCGAACCGTTAATGTATGTATTATAGCGAGATAATTTTGAGTAGATCTACTGGGTTTGACAAACCCCACCTGTGCTAGTCGCTAGCACAATGTTCGTCAAACAGGTAGTTAAGTAGACTAGCTATCTACTGATATTACTTTGTTTACTGTATCTGTTTACTTTATGTTCTGTTTATCAAAACATGTGAATTCACCAACCTTGTGTTGACACTTAGCATGTTTCTTTCAGGTTCCTAAGGCGTGCACGATAGGATCATCTCACATTGCATTTCACCATTGTCTGTGTCAACTAAACACAATTAGATTTGCTATCAACTTATACTTATTTTGGTTTTGCGCGTGTTTGCCATCAGATACAAATAATACGCTTCCACGTTTACCTTTATGTTTTTCTTAATTAACTCTGATTCGAAAAGTTTTATCGTTAATGAGTAATTATGTTTTTACAAATGTTGTGCCATTTGGTGTAACTAATGGCTGAGATCCTGATATGTCACGCGCCTAACGGTATTACCCCGTTTGTGGAAATTGATTGCGTGACATTTATTAAGGTTTAATATGATTAATTTGTTTATTTTACATGTATTTGTCCTTTAAGTTTTGGTCATATTTCAAACACACTCAAAATAAAGTAATTATCATCAAAATACCTTAATGAGTTGTTAAATGTCTATAGTCGACCACAATGAACTAAGTTTTTAATTTGGACAGAGTTTCAATACTTTGAATTTGGAGTAAATTTCAAAGAGTTTTTGTGCGAATACTTCACTTTTCGCACAACTGTGCTTTATATAGTATTCAGACTTCTGGCGCGAGAAAACTGAGTTCTCGCATGATGGACTTTTCGCATGAAAAAACCTTTCGCGGGAAAACTTCATTTTTCTTTGAAATCTTAACTTTTTTATTTTTCAATTTTAATTGTCTTATTGAGCCTTTTTGATTTGTTATGAAAAATGATTATGTTTAACTAAGTGTTTACTTTTATTCATACACCTTTAATTTTGATCTTTCTATAGAACTAAGACTAAAATTGTTAAACAAACACACATTTTTAACAAAAACAAATTGACAAATAACTATTCTATAACTAACAATCTTGTAAATTTTCAAGTATAGGATCATATTTCTATGAAATTAATCATTAACATCATCCAACATTTATATAAATAAGACTGGTTGTATTGATTGTTAATATATTATATACTCATTAAACTTAGACTTTAAGTTTTACTTAGACACATATGTTGTAAATTTTATCATGTTTTGGTTAAGTTATATGAAATCAGTGGATCTCACAATCAAATATTCAACAAAACCCTTATCTAGTGTCAAGACACTATTGAGATTTCAAGACATCCTAATTTGACTTAAACCTTTTACTTCTGATCAGCTTTCTCTGATTTCATTATTGTCTTAGATATATCTATTTGTGTGTAACTAGCCGGAGAACTATTTATGAACATAATATTAACAAGTTGCAGGACTTGTTAACTGCCAGATGGACTTATGTTTTGCCCTTGCAAGATGCTTAGGACTTACAAGCCAAGTCAGACTTACATGTCCCATTATTTGATTTTACCTCCTGTTTCATAAAATATTCTCAAAATGAAAATACTATGATATAGTATGTATGTCTATGACATATCTTTTATTAATGTGCTCATTGGCATCTTTTATTCGTATATGGCTTTTTTGGCTTCTTTTTGCTTAATTACTTTTTTTCTCTTTTGTATTTGTGTTTCTATTGTATATCTTGTTTCTCTTTTGTTGTATACGCATACACACACACACATGGATATTATATATATATATATATATATATATATATATATATATATAATATATATATATATTGTATATCTTGTTTCTCTTTTGTTGTATACGCATACACACACATATATATATGTATATATATAATATCATCTAATATACACCGAATCAGATTGTCAATGGCTTAAGTATGATTAGAATGTAACTCTTAATCTGTTTTAGTATGAAGTCAATGTATTCATAAAAACTTGATGAGATCCCCACTTCAGTCATAGTAGTTTAATATAAATGCATCACAGAACATAGTGTTTTTCATTCTTAGTCGTCAAGCCTATCAACATATCAAACATAATCCAAGTCAGATTCTTGTATGTCTTAGAATATAACAATTCAAAATCAAAGAAATATACTATCATTTCCTATAAGCACTTGAAAATTTAAATTTTCTTAAACTGTATAAAAACAATAAAATCTTTTTCTACCTTTTCATTTTACTCCCCTAAGAACAAAAACTATGTTTTTTTTTTTTTAAGGAATGTTTCAAATTTTCTCCCCCTAAATTTATGATTATCTAGAAAGAAAATAATAATTTTAATAAAACAAACAAAAATATTTTTTGTAATGGGTGTAAGAAGAAAAATTAACCAAAGTTAATCATTCCTAAAGATTGGACTAAAGGTTAAATCGGGAATGATTAAACACGTTAATAAACAAATCAGCAATGTTGCCATCTGAGAAAACAGATTCCAAATGAATAAACTTTCTTTCAAAATAGTCACGGATGAAATGCATTTAGATATCGATGTTTTTGTCTTTAAGTGTTAAATTGGATTCTTCACAATGTTCAAAACTACAATATTATCACATGGAATTTTAGTGTCATAAATATTAATGCCATAATCAAATAATTATTGTTGAATCCAAACAATTTGTTAATAACAACTTGACGCAGCCACATATTCAGCTTCTACAGTAGAAGTCGACACTGTCTGCTGCTTCTTGCATTGCCATGAATCAACCTATTTCTAAGAAATTGACATCTACCAGTAGTTGACTTCCTGTCCAAGGTACATTCTGCATATCACTGTCTGTGTAAGCAAATAATTAAAATTGGAATATTTAGGATACCAAGACCAAGTGTTGGTTGACCCTTGAGATACTTAAAAATCTATTTGATAACTTTCATATGAGGTTCCTTAGGATTACTCTGATAACGTGCACACTGACAAACAGGGAACATTATGTCTGGTCTGCTTGTAGTAAGATACATCAAGGATCCGATCATTAATCGATAGATGTGTTATCAACATCTTCTCCCATGAGATCTAGAGTTAAAGTAGGACGAGAAGACATAGGAGTTGGAGCGATCTTGGAGTCTTTGTATTTATCAAGGATAGTACGAATATACTTTTCTTAATGAATTAGTATACCCTTATCATCCTATTTAACTTGGATGCCAAGAAAAACGATATTTCTCCAAAAGAACTCATCTCAAATTTCTTCTTCATCACTACCTCAAATTCCTTGCACATATCAACATTGGTAGATCAAAAGATAATATCATCAACCTAAACTTGAACAAGAATAATATCATCACCTGTCTTCCTTATGAATAGAGTTTGATCAATAGCACCCTTTGTATATCCATTTGCAAGCAAATGTTTAGTAAGAGTAGCATACCAAGCACGAGGTACTTGATTTAAGCCATAAAGTGCTTTGTCTAACTTGTAAACATACTTAGGATGATCTTGCAGGATCGTGTGCTGGTCACTCAACAAGTGGTTTTTCTCTCAAACTCACCTTGAACAACACTCAGAAAGAGTCTAGGAAGAGTTGATCACAATATAACAAGTAACAAGCAGTAAATAAACACAGGATGTAAATTTTCAAGGTACTTTTATATATTGCTTCTCAACTCAAAGGATTACAAGACTCTTACAAGCTCAAGTTATGGCTCTATCTCTTACTCTCTACTTAATAAGTTACAATGAGAAGATATATATAATACTACCTACAACCGGATACTTTGATACCAGCTAGAAACCTATAACCAAAAAGCCTATACTACAAGACAATAGGTTAAGGTATCTCAAATATACTATCTGAGATTTGGTAGTCAGGACATGTCCCTGACTTACCTTTTGTCACCAACTAAGGTTGGTAACATGTGCTATCATAAAAAGGTAAACAATAGAATAAAGTATGGTTAACAACATGGCTCTTTGGGAAGAAGCCATGCTGTATCAGAGGTCTACAGCGGACTGTCAGAGACCATACTTATATCTACTGGTCATAGCAATGTCTTCCGAAGGATAAGTTTCTTTAGAAGAATAACTTCTTCCGAAGCCACTTATACTTCGGAAGACTGCTTCTTCCGAGGCTTGGAGTCTTCTTTGTCTTCGGAAGTAGACTTTGTCTTTAGCTCTTTCTTCAGACTTTGTCTTCAGCTCTTTCTTCAGACTTTGTCTTCGGAAGTATTCTTCAGACTTTGTCTTCGGAAGATAGTCTTCTGCTCTTTCTTCAGACTTTGTCTTCAGCTCTTTCTTTAGACTTTGTCTTCAGAAGTATTCTTCAGACTTTGTCTTCGGAAGATAGTCTTCAGCTCTTTCTTCAGACTTTGGAATTATTCTTCAGACTTTGTCTTCGAAAGATAGTCTTCAGCTGTTGACTTCAGCTGTTGTCTTCAGCTATTGACTTCAGCTGTTGTCTTCAGCTGTTAACTTCAGCTGTTGTCTTCAGACTTCGGAAGATCTCATACTTAGCTTCAGAAGCCTTGAATGTAGCGCCAAAATGACTATGTGAAGTGGTTTTGGTTGCACCAGCCTTATAATGACCCAACAAACTCCCCCTAGGCTGATGCTACCAAAACTTCGCTTCTCTCTTCTTCACAAAACTTTCAGCACCAAGGAAAGTAAGTATCTATCAGTTTCTTGTTCTTTCCTGATGTGGTGCTGAGAAGTTTGTACAAATCCTTGGTAGACAGAACATCCAGTCTATCCTTGGATTATATGCACCCTTTCTTGTGCCCCTCTGAAAAGAGTTAGTTGATGGGAAGTTAGTATATTCCCATCTAACTATCCTTGGTCCAGATTCCATCCAGTCTATCACATCTTGGATTATATGCAACCTGCTTTCTTGTGCCCTCTTGAAAAGAGTTAGTTGATGGGAAGTATAGTTATATTCCCATCTAACTATTGGTTCCAATTCCGGACCCTCCACCATCTGTAGAAAGGCTGCGCCCTTGGTGGTAGGTCTTTCCTTGTCTTCCTGTCTTCTCAACTTCAACTCTTCTTTGATCTTGGCCTTTGTAGTTAGCTCGGCTAGATGAAGACTGCTGAGATAATTTCTGATGATAGCAGCAGTCTCGGAGTTGGAGGGATTGGAAAATGGCTTCTCTGCAAGCTCAGCAATGTCAAATGTGCTGAGATGCAATAGAGAAGTGGCATTGAGCTGGTTGGTTTCACCATTCTCTCTTTCCACAACAAAGTTGTGAGAAGGTTCATCGAACCTCCCTGGATTATAAATTTCCTAGGTCCAGGAGACTGACTAGGAATCCTGTCCTCCTTCCTTGTATCCAGTAGAGTTGCCAGTTTCCTTCTTAGTCTCTTCTCTTCAGCATTGAGAGTATCAGAGTTGAGACCGAGAAGTCTTGCAGCCTGGCCCAAAGTAGTTCTAGGCAACTCAAGAAATTGACCTAGAGTGAGGGAGCTTGAAGAGTTATCAACATAGGTGATGTTGATAAGGTCTCCCTCACAAGAGATGCTGCTCATAGTAGTGCAGTTGATGAGCCTTGTCTTGATCTCCTTTATTTCCTTATGAGAGAGATGTTTAGAAGGCTGAGGGGATGATCTTAGTTTCTGTTGGGTAGGTTTAGGTTCAGTGGTTCTAGGTTGTTTTTGGGTTTAAGGATAGGAAGTTTAGGTGGTTGAGGTGATGAGGTAGGCTTGGGTAGAGTTGTGGGTTCAGGGGTGAAGGTTTCATCTGAGGGTTCGGTTTTGATGGATGGGAATGGGATTGGTTCTTCTGGTGTGGGTTGTGGTTGAGTGGCTGGGGTGAAGATCATTCCCTGTCCCCTCCTATACATCTCCTTCCTCTTCCCTATACGGACGTCAGCTTTTATTTCGCTAACAATCCGTTGGAGTGTCCTTTCGGACATGGGACCCACCTGCCTACCAGAGAAGCCGTGAGCCCGGAGATAGTCTTTCATCCAGGCTTTATCACTGAGCTTCTTGGTGGCAGTGACCCTCTCTACCTCCTTCCTCCGCTTCTTCTCCTTCATCTTCTCCCTTGCAGCCCTTTTCCTTTCTTTCTCCATTTGGTCCTGCTCTTTGTTGTTGAGTAGCAGAATCATATCATCATCATGTGGAGAAAGTTCAGGAAAACTGAAGCCTCTTGAGAGTAGGAATTTAATCCTATCCTCTCTCAGCTGCAAGGCTGCTTCCTTTGTTCTTCTTCTTCCCTCTCTAAGGCCAACCTGGCTTCTTCTTCTTGCCTAGCCTGGTTGTCCTCTCCAAAGTCACCAACTCCTCTAGTGGTAGCAGGAGTACTTCCTCATTGGCAGCTCCTAAGTTGATGAGCTGATCAATGAGTGTTGTCCTTCTCTTGGTGTTGATTTCCTCCTGATTGGGCTGCTGCCTTAGAACTAGCAGCTAGCAGCTTCTCAGCAGGAAACCTACCTTTCTTCTTGAGCTTCTCAATCCTTTCTTCTTCCTGAAGCTCTTCCGCAGTCATTTTCCTTTTGCCTTTGTCTTTAGCAGAACTTGACTGTGGTGGTTCTTGGATAGAGGGTTCGGATTGAGAGAGAGGATCAGCTGGTGTTTGGGATGGGGGTAGATCAGAAATGTCCTCCCTGCTCATCTCAGATGTTATTTCAGCAATAACATCTGTAATGATCAGTTCTTCGGACATTTGGAACAAACCTTCCGCGGCTTCCATCTCAGTTTCAGAAGACTTATCTTGTTCTTCCGAGGCTTCAACTTTAGCTTCGGAAGTTTCAGCCTGAGCTTCGGAAGAAGAGGCTGATGCAAGTTCTGTCCTAACTGTTTCAGTTGTTGGGCCATCAGTCCCTATTTCCCCTTCGAAGTTAATCTCAGGTTCCATGTGGACCTTAGGTTGACCAACTTCTTCCATAGTGGTAGAAGGTGCAGTCAGTCATTAAAGCTCCTCAGCCCCAAAGTATATGAGTGTGGTGTCGGGGCTGGGCTGTTCTAAGGAGGATCTCAATACAAACTTTGTGAAAAGTCTGTAGAGATCATGAAGCATCTGTGAGTCAATCTTTAGAGTTGGTTGAGATGACTCAGGTAGGGTGATGAGTTGGGAAGTAGAGGAATGGATCAGTGGTTCCCTAGATGTTTGTCTCTAATCTTTCTCCCCTTTTTTGGTAGCATCATCTTGAGAGCTAGATGAGCTAGAGGAAGAAGTCAATAAGACCTGAATAGGTACATGCCTAACAGACCACTCCATCTGTTTCTCAGCTAGTTGAGCCTTGAGATTGTCAATCTCAAGTTGCTGAGTGGCTGTCTTGTCTCTAAGATCCTCACCTGAGATTCAAGGCTCGAGACCTTAGAGATCAAGTACTGAAGAGTGATTTTCATACTTCCCTCATCTTCATGTGAAGAATCACGGGGAGATGAGATAACATACCTAGTATGTTCAGTCTCACCACCAGATGTGGCTTCTTGGCACCCTGGATACCTTTGCTCAAATTCATCTTTCAGAGATGTCAATGGGCAAAGTTGTCATAGACTCAGTCTGATTGATGTTACCACTGTCCTGAGAACTCAATGAGAGACTCTAAGTAGTGACAGCTGAGCCTACATGAGTCCCCTCCACATCAGTGGGACTCACCTTAGTAGTTGGCTACTGATGGGGGCTAGAGATAAGGGATCTCTCTTGGCTCTGTTGACCTTTGAGAGGGTGTTGTAGATCCACTTCATGGCCATGGAGAGATGTTATCTCTTCATCAGTTCGGAGTAATAGGTCAGTGAAAGATAAAGAGGTTAAGCCTACTGACCCGGGACCTAGATCAATGTCTACAGGCATTGAGCCTCTTGTGGGGTGTCCCTTGATGGCTGCACAGGGGAGTGTAAAATTCACCCTGTGGGCTAACGGCTTGGGTTTCGGGCTCTTGGGTTTGAGACTGAGGAGGCTCAAAACCCAAATAGAGGTCAAAGGAGAAGGATGGTGTGACCTGGACTGAGTGGGAGCCCAGTTTCCACTCTAGCCCTTTTGGATTGAACTGGAGGAGCTTGTTCAATCAGAGTAGATTGAACAAGGGTTCGTTTGGGGCGTCTCTAATATGTGAATTTGATGGGTGGAGAAGGTATTGGGACATTTGTGGTGAGGGTTGCTGGTGTGGGTTCATCACCTGTGGGGTTAACAGGGATGTCACCAGGAGCTATGTGCTCAATCATCTGTGGAGGTAAAGGAGTATACCTTCTAGTAAAGTTGATGGACACCTTCTTCAAAGTTTTGAAGATGGTAGGCCGTACTTGAGGAACAGTTAGAGCAGCTGCACAGACAAGCTTGCTTTGTTCCAACTCGCAGTTGATGATGTGTTGAATGTATCGGGGATACATGAAGAATGTGTTACTTTGAAGATTCCCGATTAAGTTGGTCAACATAAACCTTGAGTAGTTGAAGTGTACGCCCCTTACCAACCCATGAACTAGGCATCCTAGTTCGTATGGGATTTGATCCCATCCCCCAGACTTGTTGGATAAGCAGTGCAGGACAATGTGCAGAAGAAACTTCCAATGATATGAGAAGTTGAACTTGTAGACGGTTGACCTGCTCACATCTCCACCATATCCCATGAGGATGTAGGTGCTATCCAAGTCTTCTTTGGGAAACTCAGTAGGAGCTCCATCATCATGAAGCTCGAGATGCTCCCTGATGAGTTGTTCACTGATGATCAACTCCTGTCCACAAATGCGGGTTCTTAGGACGCGAACCCCATTTACGACTTCAGCTTAACCGTTACTCCAAAATTCAGTCATGTGGTTGGAGTAAACGGTGGGGTTAACAGTAAGCGCCGTGAGGTAGGTTGATTCAGTAAGAAAGGTGATGATTTGGGTGAAGTCGGCATCTCTTGGCGAATCAAGTAATGCAACCTGGTTGTGCTGAGGGTTTAGCGCCATTTAAGCAGAAATTTCAGGAGCGAAGAATAAGGGCAGTAAATTGGTAAAAGAAGATGAATTGATCAGTCTGGATTATTTAAAGGGGATGAATTGTGGTAGTGGCGGTAATAGGGTAACTGTTTGGGGTTAACTGTGGGTGGTTATGGCGGTTTTCTGCTGTGAAATGACATTGGCGGCAAGGGATAAGTTTAAATAATCTGACTATCATGAGCAAAATCTTTACCTTTTACAGAGTGGGGCCCAAAAGATATCCGTTACACAGTAAAAATCTCTCTTTCCGAATGTAAAACATTCCGAAGGTAATTTGTCTTCCGGAGGCAATTCTTTCTTCCGAAGCAGAATATTGCTTCCGAAGGTAAAGATTGTCTTTCGAATGGAGAGTTATATAAGCTTCGGAAGTAGATCTGATGTAAAATCAATCGCTTCTTCCGAGACCAAAAACTCTTCCGAGAAGAAAATTCCATTGAGGAATTTGGCTTCGGAAGATATTTAAGAGTATCTTCCGAGAGTTAATTCCTCTTCGGAAGGAATTTACACTTAGAATATATAATAAGATCTTTTGTAACGGGGCTTAAATTGTATTGACACAAGACATTACACATTAAAAAGCTTTCAAAAGAGGCAGTCAGTCAATGTTTATCATCCCAATAGCTGATATGAGATACTTAAATCTTTGTTCATCAAAAGCTTTTATAAACAGGTCAGCATATTGTTCATTTGAGTCAACTTTGATTAACTTTATCAGGTTTTTCTCATGAATATCTCTAATGAAATGGTACCTGATATCAATGTGTTTTGTCTTTGAGTGCTTCACTGGATTCTCAGTAATGGAGATAGCACTGTTGTTGTCAATATGGATAGGAGTAGTCATGAAGTTGAATCCATAGTCTAACATCTGATTTTGAATCCATAGTAGTTGATCACAGCAACTAGCAGCAGCAATGTATTCAGCTTCAGCAGTTGATGTAGAGACATAGGATTGTTTCTTGCATTGCCATGAGATAATCCTTCCACCAAGAAATTGAGATCCTCCTGATGTTGATTTCTTGTCAATGTTACAGCCACCATAATCACTATCATAGTATCCATAGAGATTGAAATCACTATTTCTTGGATACCAGACACCTAGTTTAGGTGCTCCTTTGAGGTATCTGAGGATTCTCTTAACAGCAGCTAGGTGAGACACCTTTGGAGCAGCCTGATATCTTACACAAATGCATATGGCAAACATGATATCTGGTCTACTAGCAGTGGGATACATCAGAGAACCAATGATTGCTCTATACTGATGTTGATCAGTATCCTCCCCCTCAAGGTTAGGGTAAAGATTATGGTTTCTGGGTATGGTTGTCTTGGCTGGTTTACAGTCCTTCATTTCAAATCTATCTAAGATGTCTGAGACATACTTAAATTGATTTATGAAGAACCCTTCCCTCATTTGCTTTACCTGAATTCCAAGGAAAAAGTCCATTTTTCCCATAGAACTCATCTTAAACTTCTGCTTCATAATGCTCTCAAAGTCCTTACATATTTGGTCATTTGAAGAACCAAATATGATGTCATCAACGTAGACTTGAACGAACAAAATATCTTCTCCAGACTTCCTGATGAAGAGAGTCTTGTCAATGGTACCTCTTGTGTATCCATTCTTCAGGAGAAACTGAGACAAAGTCTCATACCACAGCCTAGGTGCTTGGTGCAGCCCATATAGAGCTTTATCCAACTTGCACACATAGTTGGGGTGCTGTGGGTCTTCTAATCCGGGAGGTTAACATACATAGATTTCCCTATCTATATCCCCATATAGAAAAGCACACTTGACATCAAGTTGGTAGACTGTGAAGTTCTTGGATGCAGAATAAGCAAGGAAGATCCTAACTGCCTCAGGTCTTGCAACAGGTGCAAAGACATCAGTATAATCGATTCCTTCCTCTTGGGTGTATCCTTGAACTACTAATCTAGCCTTGTTCTTGATAATCAAGCCTTTATCATCTTTCTTGTTTCTGAACACCTATTTAGTGCCTATGGGTACTTGACCAGATGGTAGTGGGCATAGATTCCAGACCTTTTGTCTTCTGAATTGAAGCAGCTCCTCCTGCATCGATACAACCCAACTACTATCCTTTAAGGCATCTTCCACCTTTTTGGGTTCCATCTGAGATAAGAAGCATTAGTACAAGCAGACATTCCCATGATGAGTTTTCCATCTTGTTCTCACACCCTCATAGACATTCCCTATGATGTTCTTAGTTGGATGAGTGTTGTGAATCCTAAGACGAGGAATCACTTCCAGTTGCAGAGATAAGTCCAGATTGGACATATTCTGATCAGGAACTGGATCACTCTGTCCAGCTGCTGTTTCAAAGTAATTCAATAAGGACTGATTGAATGATTGAGAAACATCATCAATGGTTGGTCGTGAAGTAGTATTAACAGTTGCCTGTTCCTTCAGAATACTACTTCCTTCAACCTGGTGTTGTAATGGATCACCTGAAGAGCTTTGGGGTTCATCAGGTGATTCACTTGTTGAAGCTTCACTATTCCTGGAGATAGTTACACTATCAGATCTGTGAATGGTTGAAGCTTATTGCCTTTCAGCTCTTGGAGAATTTGGAAAAGGTCTGGGAAGCTCAAATAGTTGATCAACATCAGCATCTGCATCACCTTGAGCACCTGTTTCAGCTGAAACATTCTCACAAGATGGTTTAGAATAGTTTGGAAATAATTTTAAATCAAGGATATAATCAGGTCCATTCCCCTTAACACAAAGAGTGCTCGTTAACAACTATATTGGATGACTCCTCAAATTGTTGATTCTTAATGTTGTATACTCTATAAGCTTTAGAGCTAGAAGAGTATCCAACAAAGATAGCATCATCTGACTTCTCAGCAAACTTTGCTAAGTTGTCTTTTGTGTTAAGTATGGTACACCTGCAGCCAAAGGACCTTAGAAAGCCAATGAACAGTGGCCTCTTGTTCTATAACTCATAAGGGGTTTTTCCATGGGGCTTAACTGCAAGAACCCTGTTCTGCACATAGCATGCAGTGCACTGCCTCTGCCCAGAATGTTAGAGGTAGTTTTGAATTAGCTAACATGGTTCGAGCAGCCTCAATAAGTGTCCTGTTCCTCCTCTCAGCAACACCATTTTGTTGAGGAGTTCTGGGAGCACTATATTGTCTGGCAATCCCTTTTGACTCGAAGAATGACTCAAGAACAAAGTTCTTAAACTCAGTCCCTTGATCACTTCTAATAATCTTAACCTTATGATCAATTTGATTTTCTATTTTAAGAATAAAAGATTTTAACGTTTCAGCAGTTTCATCTTTACTTCTTAAAAAGAATACCCATGTAAATCTTGTAAAATCATCAACAATCACAAGGCAGTATGATTTCCTTCCAATGCTCATTATACTTGTAGGACCAAAGAGATCCATGTGCAATAAGTGTAATGGAGTAGTGATGGAGTTGACACATTTGGATTTATGAGATGATCTGTGTTGTTTCCCTTTCAGGCATGCAACACAGTTATCTTTGTAGAAAAATTCCTTTTTAGGCAGACCATGTACCAAGTTATTGTTAGCCAATTTATTCATTGTTTTAAAATTCACATGACACATGCGTTTATGCCATAGTATTGACTCATCACTATCAGCTTTGGAAAGAAAGCATGATACTTCACCCATAGGATAAGCATTGTTCATATCTAGCTTGTACATATCCCCTTTCCTGGGAGATCTAAGAAGCACCAATTCCGGAGGAATTGTCATCCCTGGTCTGAGGATAATGCACTCATGTTCTGTGAAAAGCATTTGATGCTTTTGATCACAGAATTGAGAAACACTTAACAGATTGTGTTCAAGCTATTTGACAAAGTGAACTTTGTCAATGTTTATTCTACCATTGGATATACTTCCTCTGCCAGAAATATATCCTCCGGTCTCACCTCCAAACTGGACAGGCCCTCCATCATAATTCTGGAATTTTTGAAGGAGAGATCTGTTCCCTGTCATGTGCCTGGAGCATCCACTATCTATAATCCAGACATTGTTGTTCTTGTCAAATGGATGTCCCTGCACATAAGATGAGATGGTTAGTTTTGTTTGGAAGCCCAAGCCTTGCTGGTCTTGGGTTCTTCTAAGGATAATGACATAATTGAACCAAAAGATATGCATTGGGGTTCAATAGAGGTCGTTGAAGAAGAGGTTTGGGCTGCAGCATCTTCCTTGATCTTCCAATCCATCCTTTGGTTGATCTTTGAGGATGAGCTTGTTGAAGCTTTTGCAGCATGGTCTTCTTCCGAAACTTCTTTCTTTTCGGAAGAAGCCTTCACCACCTTCTCTTCCGAAGCAGTCTTCTTCTGGGATGGTTTCAAGGGAGCTTTCTTGTTCTTCCGAACTTTAGAAGCTTTGGCTTTCGAAGCTATTTTCCCTTCGGAAGAAGTACTTTCTTCCGAAAGCAACTTGGCTTCTGAGACCAACTTTCCCTTTTTAATTATTTGGACCGTTTGAAATGGTCCAAATGAGAAACCTTCCCTGACTCCTTCTTTTCTAACATTATTTGCATAATATGTGCTTGCTGGATTGTAGTAACAATCTTTAGCCATGTGGTTGTGCAGACCACACATTATGCATACAATGTTAGTCTTTTGGGAATTTGTAGGTTACTGTTTCTTGGATTTCTTCTCTTCATCGGCAACTTTCCCTTTCAACTTCTGATCCTTTGGTAGGGCAGGAGTGCTGGTACTACACTCCTTTCCTGAATCAGAAGTACCTACCACTTGGAATCCAGCAGAGATGACGACACCCTTTTGCTTTGGGTTAATTTTCAGCTTGGACTCTGCAACCTTCTTGGCAGTCCTTCTAGTAGCTTTAGCTCTGCTTCTTCTTGCCTTGGTGGTTAGGATTTGATCTTCACAGGTGGAGATGAGTGTATCTTCATGTTTCTCCCCTGTGGTGGCCACTATTTTTGCCTCATCCTCTGGTTCTAATGGAGAAGGGTCAGCTGTTGGAACCTCTTGCTCTTCAGTACCACATCTAGGTAGTCTGATAGACTCATAAGAGTGTGGTGGAGCTATTTCATTAGTTCCCAACCCTTCTTTGTTTTGATAAAACATTTTAGAATGAGAGGATGATGCAAGAATAGCTTGGATGTTTTGCTCAGCAATAGCTTGCTTCCTGGCCTGAGCCTCAGCAGTGACCAACTGAGCTTGAACTTCAGACAGTTTGGATATCAGATCTTTAATTTGAGTCTTGTAGTTGGTCTTTTCATGTTTTCAAAGAGACACAGTTTTCTCTAACTCCTCAATTTTCTTTTGATAGTCAGATTCAGCTCTTTTAAAATCAGATTTTAAGATATTTAAAGACTCAACATCAGATCTGATTTTCAAATTGTAATCCTTATAGAGTTTAACTTTAGCAATACAGGCAGCAGTACAAAGATGTTCATATACCTGATCATCATCTGTTCCGGCCATGAGTGCTTGAGCGGGAGTCACATCCTGTACCATGAAGCTCCAGTCAACTTCTTGAGCTATAGTAGCTGTTTCAGTTGACTTCTCTTCATGCTTTGAAGTTGAGGGATGTGTGGAGGCCTATGGGGTTCTCGAGTTGTTCTTGGGAGCCTTGCATTCCCTAGCAAAGTGACCAAGTTGGTTGCAGTTGTAACACTTTGCTTTGCTCTTGTCAAACCCAAACTTGCTGTTGACAGGGTTTTGAGGGAATTGCCTTCCAGTTCTCTTGAAGAACTTCTTCGCTCTGTAAATTAAGAGAGCCATCTGTTGGACAATGTCCACATACTCCACATCATCTAGACTGAAGCACTCAAGATCATCAAAGCAATATTGAAAATCACTAGAGTGTCCATTTTCCAGAGACAAAGGCACAACTATCCTGAAAGGAGTTGTGTTGAACCTTTTGAGACTTTGGAGTCTCAGGTAGAGTAATGTAGGGTGTACTATGTGAGTTGTCAGGGTGGCACAGCAACTGATGTTGTGGTTCTGTGATTTCCCTTTCAACCACATGAAGGGCTAAACTCAGTTGGTTATTGGAGTTTCCAGAGGAGTTCTGCATGTTCATCTCCATCTGGAATGCACTTAGGATACCATACAACTCTATGAGAGAAAGATTTTTAAGGTCTGAAGTTCTCTTGATTACGTCACAGTAGTGAGTCCATAATATAGGAAGGGAAGACATGAACTTCCTAACTATGTCTCTATTCTCAAGAGGTACTCCAATATCCACCAGAGTATCCACTATCTCAACATATCTAAAGTATTGTTGAGTCAAGGTCTCTCCGCCTTGAAAGTGAAGTTTTCAAACTGCTGCTTTAAGAGATCCTTCTTGTTCTCTTTAGTTTCCTTGGATCCTTCATACATGAGCTTCAGTGCATCCTATAGATCTTTAGCTGTCTTGCACTTCTTGAAGCCTCTGTAGATGGAGTTTGGAAGAGCAGTTTGAAGAGAAGTCATAGCCCTTTGATCAAGCTCTATTCTTTTCCTATCTTCTACTGAGTAATCATCAACATCTTTTGGGATAATGCGATTACCAATAGCAGAAGTGGTGCTTGGTATGAAAGGACCATTAACAATGGAGTCCCACATCCTTGAGTCTTGACACTTGATGAAGCCTTCCATTCTAGTGCACCATGTGTCAAAATCTTCAGGGGTGATCAGTGGGGACTTAGTCATGGTACCAGTTTCCATATCAGCTTTTGAGAGAGCGGCCATTTGAGTGAATGGGTTGTAGGGAGGAGTGAAAAACAAGTTAATTTGGATGGTTAGATCACGCAATCAAGAGCCAAAGCTCTGATACCAATTGCAGGATCGTGTGCTGGTCACTCAACAAGTGGTTTTTCTCTCAAACTCACCTTGAACAACACTCAGAAAGAGTCTAGGAAGAGTTGATCACAATATAACAAGTAACAAGCAGTAAATAAACACAGGATGTAAATTTTCATGGTACTTTTATATATTGCTTCTCAACTCAAAGGATTACAAGACTCTTACAAGCTCAAGTTATGGCTCTATCTCTTGCTCTTTACTTAGTAAGTTACAATGGGAAGATATATATAATACTACCTACAGCCGAATATACTTTGATACCAGCTCGAAACCTATAGCCAAAAAGCCTATACTACAAGACTATAGGTTAAGGTATCTCAAATATACTATCTGAGATTTGGTAGTCAGGACATGTCCCTGATTTACCTTTTGTCACCAACTAAGGTTGGTAACATGTACTATCATAAAAAGGTAAACAGTAGAATAAAGTATGGTCAACAACATGGCTCTTTAGGAAGAAGCCATGCTGTATCAAAGGTCTGCAGCGGACTATCAGAGACCATACTTATGTCTACTGGTCATAGCAATGTCTTCTGAAGGATAAGTTTCTTCGGAAGAATAACTTCTTCCGAAGCCACTTATACTTCGGAAGACTGCTTCTTCCGAGGCTTGGAGTCTTCTTTGTCTTCGGAAGTAGACTTTGTCTTCAGCACTTTCTTCAGACTTTGTCTTCAGCTCTTTCTTCAGACTTTGTCTTCGGAAGTATTCTTCAGACTTTGTCTTCGGAAGATAGTCTTCAGCTCTTCCTTCAGACTTTGTCTTCAGCTCTTTCTTCAGACTTTGTCTTCGGAAGTATTGACAGGATCTCAGCCTCTAGTTTGATCAATTAGGTTGTATTCGCAGTGGATTTAGCACGAGAATTAGCAATTACAGCAAGAACACATATGATTTTGCATGTAACAATACAAATATAGAGAGAGAGAACAATTCTGCCAAAAAGGTATTTTCTATTACTCACACGTTTCGGCACGGATACAATTAGGTCATCTTCCTTTTATAGGAAGAATGACGAATGCTGATGTCACTTGATAGTGACATCAAAGGGTTATTAACAAACTACTGAAAGAACACTAAACTACTGAAGATGTCAAACAGCTGACATCTTCTTACAAAATGCTAAGTGTTCTAAGTTATTACAAACAACTGAAAGGAAAAGAAACTACTGAAAGTTACAACGACTAAAGAACAAACTCTTCAGTCGTTTACAACTACTGAACTATAACGCTGAAGAACAAACTCTTCAACTATTGTACAAACTACTGAAAAAGAAAAATACAACTACTGAAATAGAAAAACCATCACAAGAACTGAAGACAACTTCTTCAGCTATTGTGACAAACTCTGAAGCTTCAGCACTTGGTCTTTAGACTTTGATCTTCAGATGTTTCATCAGCTGATGACTTCAGTAGTTGTCATTAGCTAATGTCTTCAGTCTTTGTCTTCACACTTTGTGCATCAGTTGTTGATCTTCAGTTCTTTAGTTCTTCAGTTGTTGATCTTCAGCACTTGAGTCTTCATTACTTGAAGTCTTTAGTACTTAGGATCTTCAGCTGTTGTTCTTCAAATCTTTGATCTTCAGCTGTTGAGTCTTCAGTCTTTGTCAAACTGCTGATGAAGTCTTCAGCAGTTGTTATGATGTCATGTGGAACTTAGAGGTTTTCCTGATCTTGGCTCATTGGTTCTTTTGGTCCAACAAACTCCCCCTGAACCAATGCAGCCAAAACCTCTAAGTGATTTATTGTCCCACTTATTGTTGGCCGAAATATTGGTCTATTTCCTTCTGGATCAGATCAGAAGTTGACCCAATTGAGCATTGGCCTGGGAAGAGGTCTCTAAAGTTTGGTTGGCATAGTATGGATGGGAACCCTGTCTTGGGGAACTGGACACAGGGCTGTTGTCCCATCCATGAGACCTACACCCCATGTATGAGCCTGTAGGATTCTCGGGTGTAGGCTCTGAGGAATATAATTTGTTCTTCCATGGATAGGTCCTCAGCCTCACCTTCAAATATCCTTCACGGCCATACAGCTCTGAGACAAACTTGGCCTGTTTGCCATTCTTGAGCTCAACTGTTGTGATCTGTCTATAAGCAAACTCATCAGGATGTTTGCCTTCTAGCAACAGATTGAGCTCATCCTTTCGGAAGTTCTCAAGCCTCTTATAGACTAACCCTTTCTTGACCACCCTGTTCTCCAACATCTTTTGGGGTGTCTGGTTAGCCTGATAAGCTTTCTTGAACTCCTCTACAATCTCCCAGGGTGAAACTACATGGGCCACCGTGATCGCTTCATCTACAATCCTTTTTACCTTACCCTTGTATCTCACTGGTATGTCTATCCTTTTAATTCGGGGAGCCAGCCTGGGATCAGGCCAAGTCCTCACCTTGTCCTTTTGATATTGAAATGTGTTGGATAGGGTGAAGAGTCTCAGAGCTTCTTTCTTCATACTTATGATAGAAGAAGAAGCAGCATAGGCTTGATCTATGGGTTTCAACATTTAAGCATCATGATGGATTTTAGCATTTAAGCATCATGAAGCCTCTGCTGCTCTTCTTCTTCAAACTTAATCCTCACAGTATCCATCTGTGAGGTGGGAGTGATGGGTTTAGGATTGGCTTTAGGTAAAGATATGACTGCTGAAAGAGGCAGCCTATCTTCCTCATCCTCCTCTACTTCTTCTTCTTGTAGTCTTAACACCCTTCTCTTCTTCTGCAAGGGTGTATCATCGGCAATGGGTTTTGATGGAGAGGGGGTTGGTTTTGTGGGTTGTGTTTGGGTTGTTGGTGTGGGAATTTGGGCAGGCTTTGCTAGCAATCTAGAGATGAGAGAAGGTTTAGTTTGTTTGGCTAGCAAGGTCCTGTTCCCAGCACCGGCTTCTGATAGGTCTTCTACTACCAGTCCCTTGGTAAATTCACCAGCCGAACAGATCTTGGTGGCTATAGCCAAGATTCTGTCCCCGGTCCATGTCCTCACATCTAGGACTGGTCTCCCCAGATACTTCGAAATAAAGCTAGCTATAGCCTCAAGTCTCTTTCTCTCCTCTTGTCTATAACTGTTCCATAGATATTCTATCTCCTTCATTTCCAACTTCCTAATTTCCTGATCTAGCATGGCAGTGTCCGTGTCAAAGCCTTGCCTGAACAGCTGATCAATGATAGAGTCCATTGATCGGCTATGCTCAACATTAGCCTCCTTGACCAGGACTGCTAGATCAGTCTCCTTTACCACCTTCTCTCCCTCCTTCTCACCTTTCTTCTTTTTATAAGTGACACTGAAATCTTTTTATATTTCAGCCACTTCTATCTGTTCAGCTCTCTCCTCCCTCTCCTTCTCCTTCCCCTTCACCCTCTCAGTCTCCTCACCCACATCCCTCTCTTTTACCACCTCTTCCACCACTTCTTGCTCCTTCTCTACCTCCTTTACCCTCTTCCTCTTGGCTTTCACTGATGTCTCCCCCTTTTTGGGTGCATTGGTTAGGGTTTGACCATCAGAAAGCGCCTTAGCTACAGCAACCTCCACCAAGGGTTGTATTTGTGAGGGAAGCCTCTCATCAAGGGTTTTCATCACAATGTCTGTGATTATTGGTGTGATAAGAGGTAGGGAATTTTAAACGATAGCAGCTAATTGCTCAGGAGGGTTCTGTTCCTGAGAACTAGTGCCAGAAGCAGTGGCTGGTAGCTGAGTTTGTGGGAGTGGCTGAGTATTTGTGAGACCTTCAAGTGAAGGTGCCATCTGTGGGTGTATGGTGGCAGATGGACTTTGATCCTGAGACATTTTGGCAAGCAGCTCTTTGAGTCTGCTTACCTCATCCTCTAGGACGGTGTTTTGAGCAACTACATCGTAGAAGAAGCTCAGGTCATCATCAGTTTGCACTGAATCACCTGACCTCCTGACTGTGTTAGGATGTACATGCACTGAGTGTGGCTCAAGAGTTGCATGTGCCCCTTTGTCTTGGTTCTGGGGACTTCCAGCCTCCGGATTGGATCCATCATCGGCAGTTGCCTCTGGTGAGGTCTTATTGATGTTACCAGCTTCTTCCTGCTCATATGCTGATGCAGGAGAAGTGGTAGCCTCACCAGAATGTCCTATCTCCCTAGTCATACTAGGCGATGAGACATGTGATTCTCTGTGTTATGGGCTCCCACCAACACTTGTGTCCACCCTCTCTTCGGTTGGAGATTCCCCAGTTGTGATTCATTTCTGGGGAGAGGGTGGAGTGTTCAGATGGGTCAACACTTTAGCAATTATAAGAGTAGGGCTTTGAGGGGCGGTTTTAGTGGGAGATGGGCTCGAAGTAGTGTGCACATGGGCAGGAATGTGCTCTTCAATGGAAACCTCCTCAATTGATAAAGGTTCCAGATGTGTGGCAGCCCCTGAATAGTTGCATCAGGCTCCTGTAAAGAGGAAACCTGTGCGGTTGTGGTAGGTGGAGTCGTGGTAACTGCTGGGAGAATCTGGCCAGCAGTCACTTCCTACGTTTGTGTTGTAGGGGCATCCTCAGGGGACTCATTTCCCTGAGTAGCCTTTTTGGTTTTCTGTTTGGGTTTGGGCTTGGTGGGGACTTTAGACTTGCAGGTGGAGGTTGTGGGTTGTAGCTGCGTGGGTTTTCGCAGCTTGGCAGCCTGTTTAAGTGTTCGGTCGGTGTTGTGCCTGGAGTATACCTCAGCTAAAACAACTACGGCAGGGACCCCAGTGCCAACAAGTCCCTCAGCATTAAGCTGGCTCTCTATCATGGCCATAATGAACCGAGGATATAAAATCCATCGGTTAGCAAAAGGTTTTGAGGCCATGTCTTTGAGTTCCAAAAATATTATTTCAATAAAATTTAATGGCTGTTTCTCAAAGATAGAGTACAATACCTGTTACCACCTTGTGGACATCTGGTCCCATGAGGATGTCTTTGGGGCCAGACAAACATTCACCATATGGAAGATGAGTCGTTGTGGATCAAGGAAATGTTTCTTCAGTAAGGTGGAGGCAGAGAGGTCACCCTGATAATCATGAGCAGTGAAAGAGAGATCAAGGGCGCCTTTGGGTTAGGCAGTTGGGAAGGTGGCATCCTCCAGCTTTAGGGTTTGTCGGATAATAGCTGGAGTGATGACCACTGGGTGGTTGTTCTTGGACGACCGGAGAGAGACCTCGTCGTCGTTCTCTCCAGTTTGAACGGTGATGTTCATCCAGAACTCTGATAGGGAATCGGCATGAATGATCGGATTTAATAAGAAGGCCGTTTGGTATGGTGAGTTGGTCATCAGATCAATGGCATTGTGAAATTTTGACCAGAAGGGCGATTTAGTAAGGTATGCGACACAGTTGCGTCGAGGTTTGAGTTGCATGGTCGCCATTAATGGTGTATGGGAGGTTTCAGAAGTTTTTGAAAGTTAGGTCAAGTGAGAATGAAAAACTCTGAAGGGTGGGTATTTATAGGCTAAAAGAAAACGACTGAAGGTTGTGGTGTTAGTCATCAGTTGTTAAAACTACTGATGATGTGGTTTTAACCTTCAGTGGTTGTAACATCTGAGGACTTTGTGTTAGTCTTCAGTAGTTGAAACTACTGAGACCTTGGTTTTGTCCTTCAGATGTTGTAAACGGCTGAAGACTTGTTGTTAGTCTTCAGTAGTTATAAACTACTGAAGACATGGCTTTCATCTTCAGATGTTGTAACAACTGAAGACTTGGTGTTAGTCTTCAGTAGTTGTAAACTACTGACATCAGCAGTTATGAACTACTGAAGACATGGTTTTGCTTCAGTTGTTGTAAACAACTGAGGACTTGGCGTTAGTCATCAGTAGTTGTAAAACTACTGAAGACATGGTTTTGTCCTTCAGTTGTTTGGGTATGAAACAGCAGATGTAGGTATCAGCTGAAGAGTAAAGTTATTCATCAGTTGTTTCCATCAATTCAGTTGTTTCATTTTGACCTCCACATTTACTCATCAGCTCTTTGGCCGACTTTCAGATGTTTCATTGGCCCTTCAGCTCTTGTGAATATTTTATTCCTCAGCTCTTGTGATCAGATGTTCATAAGTGCTGATGAAATAAATTATTCTTCAGAGCTGGTGAACAAATTTTGTCTTCAGTACTTATGTGTAAGATTACACATCAGTACTTGTGAACAGAATTTGTTCTTCAGTACTTATTTGTTTGAAAATTATACATCAGTAGTTATAACCATATCAGTAGTTGTAACTACATCAGTTGTTTTCAATAAATAATGTACTTCAGTACTTTGAAGCATTTTAGCCTTCAGTAGTTGTGAAAATGCTGAAGACTAAATTACTCATCAGTACTTATATTTGACCTTTGCATACTAATGCTCATCAGTACTTGTGAACTGAGAACATCAGTATTAGTCAAATTATTCTAGCTGTAGCATACCAAGCCCTAGTACCAAATTTTGAAATGTGGCACTATCTTAAGGCGTAGTATAGATCTCTGCAAGCTCATCAGCACTAGGCACAAACTTTAGATCAATCAGATCTTTTTCATAGCAATCTCTTATAAAATGATGTCTGATCTCTATATGTTTGGTCCTAGAGTGCTGAACTAGATTTTTAACAATACAAAGAGCTGAAGCACTATCCATTAGTAATGGAGTCTTAGTCTCTGTAATGCCATAATCCAAGAGTTGGTTCTGAAGCCAGAGTACCTGGGATGTACAACTTGCAGCAACAATGTACTCAGCTTCAGCAGTGGATGTAGCAATTGATGTTTGTTTCTTACTCTGCCAAGAAACTAAACAATTGCCTAGGAATTGGCAACCACCAGAAGTGGATTTTCTGGTGACTTTGCATCCTGCATAGTCACTATCAGAGAAAGCAACTAATTTGCAAGAATGCCCAGCTGAATACCAAAGACCTAGTGATTGGGTACCTTGCAGATATCTAAAGATCCTTTTGACTGCAATCAAATGGGATTCTTTAGGTGCAACCTGAAATTTAGCACAGGCACATGTTGCAAACATAATGTCTGGTCTAGAAGCTGTAAGGTACAACAAGGACCCAATCATACATCTGTAAAGGGTTTCATCAACCGCTTTACCTTTCTGATCTACATCCAGTTGTGTGATGCTACTCATGGGAGTAGAACAGGGCTTACAATTTTGTAAATCAAACTTATTCAACAACTCTTTGGTGTATTTGGACTGATGAATAAATATACCATCAACCCTTTGTTTGATTTACAAACCTAGAAAGAACTTTAATTCTCCTATAGCACTTATTTCAAACTTTTGCTTCATGAGCTTTGTGAATTCATCATACAACTACGGATCAGAGGATGCAAAAATTATGTCATCTACATAAATTTGAACAAGGAGCTTATGCTGTCCAACAGTCTTGATGAATAAAGTTTTGTCAATGGTGCCTCTAGTGAACTTATTTTCTAGAAGAAAAGTTGATAATGTCTCATACCAGGCTCTAGGAGCTTGTTTCAGCCCATAAAGAGCCTTATCAAGCTTATACACCCAATCAGGATGTTTATTGTCCTCAAAGCCTGGTGGTTGTCACACATAAACTTCCTCCTTTATTTTACCATATAAGAAGGCACTTTTGACATCCATTTGATAAACCTTAAGACTACGAAAAGCAGCATAAGCTAAGAACAATCTAATTGCCTCCAGTCTGGCTATAGGGGCAAAGGTTTCATCATAATCGATGCCTTCCTCTTGTGCAAACCCCTGGACAACCAGCCTGGCCTTGTTCTTAACTATTTGGCCCTTTTCATCTGTTTTGTTCCTAAATACCCATTTGGTGCCTATTGCACACTTACCTTAGGGTAAAGGAACAAGCTCCCATACTTGCTGTTTTCTGAACTGAAGAAGCTCAAGCTGCATTGCTTCAACCCATCCATTGTCTCTTAAAGCAACATGGTAGTTCTTTGGCTCTTGCTGACTGATGAAGAGAGCATAGAAGCAGAAGTTGGACAATTGACTCCTGGTTGAAACTCCAGCATTGATATCACCAAAGATTTGAGACATTGGGTGATTCTTCAGCTCATTATAAACTATAAGATCTGTGCAAGTGTTTGTAGAACCTTCAGCAGCAGCAGATGTTAATGGAGATTCTTGAAACCATGTAGGAGATGGTAGCTCAAATGAAGTAGAGCAAGCAAAAATCTCATCAGCATTTGTTGTGGATGGAGCTGCTGAAGCTACAGGAGCATCAGGTTTAGTGAACTCAGGCAGGTTGTCACTAAACCTGAAAAGGTGAGTACTAGCTACATCATCATCAGTACCACCAGGTGGAGAGCTGTTGACAGGTACAACAGCTGGAGGTTGATAAGGAACATATTGCAGTATGTTCAGATCAAACAACTCCACAGGGTTTTGCGGAATCTTGTCCTTTAGAGATTCATTGAACTTGACATAACCATGTTTGTCCTACAGTTGAAGACTCTGTATGCTTTGGAAGTTGATGAGTAACCAACAAAATACCCTGCATCCACCTTACTAGCAAACTTCTTGAGTGGATTGCTAGTGTTGAGAATGAAACATGGACACCCAAAGGCTCTATAGAAGGAAATCAAAGGAGCCAAATGATGAAGTACTTCATAGGGAGTCTTCATCAACCTTTGATTCACTAAGGCTCTATTCTGCACATAGCAAGCTGTGTTGACAGCTTCAGCCCAAAAGGTCAGTGGCAGCCCTGAGTCAGCCAGCATTGACCTTGCAGCTTCAATGAGAGTCCTGTTCTTTCTCTCAACCACTCCATTATGTTCAGGAGTTCTTGGAACACTAAACTGCCTTTTAATTCCCTTAGACAGGAAGAAGTCATCAAGTGTGTGGTTTCTAAACACTGTTCCATTGTCACTCCTCACACACTTGACCTGCAGGGAATACTGCTTCTCCATAAATAACACAAAGTTCATAATAGACTTGGCAGCTTCATCCTTGGAGTGCAAGAAGAAAGTCCATACAAACCTGGAGTAATCATCCACAATTACCAGGCAGTATTTCTTCTTTGCCATGCTCATCACTCTGACAGGACCAAAGAGATCCATGTGCAGGAGTTGCAAGCAGGCAGTGGACTTTGGTTCTTCTATTGAAGGGAATGAGACTCTATGTTGTTTTCCCTTTAAGCAAGCAGTGCAGTTGTCTTCACACTTGAACTCCTTCAAAGGCAATCCTCTTACTAAACCATGGCTTATCAGCAGATTCATGTTCTTGAGATTAATATGCCCCAGCTTTCTATGCCATAGAGTAGACTCTTGAGGAGAGGCCTTGGAGAATAGGCAAGGATGGCCTTTTAGATCTATTTTCTTGGATAGATCTAAGGCATATACTCTTCCTGTCCTGTTGGCCTTCAGGAGAGTATATTCATCCAACACCTTGTCAATCAAACTCAAAACTTTGGATGACAGAATCCGACAGTTCTGGCTTGTGAAAAGGGCAACATGGCCTTAATCACACATTTGACTGACACTCAAGAGATTGTACTTGAGATTCTCCACATGGTTAACATCATCAAACCTTATTTCCCCATTGGAAACAAAGCCTTTTCTGATGATGTAACCTTTTGCATCATTGCCAAAGGAGACAAATCCCTTCTTTCCTTGAGAGTAGTCATTAAGAAGGGAGCTGCTTCCTGTCATGTGCATGGATCCTCCACTGTCTATATAACAGATGCTTCTTTGGCATGTTGAAGAACCCTGCAATCATCATAACAAGTTAGTTAGGTTTAGAGACCTAAACCTTTTTGGTTTTGGGTCTGTTTTCATCAACAGATGCAACACTAACTGGTTTGTTATGTGTGATAGTCTAAGGTGAAGGAGATGGTGCAGAGGAAGAATCCTTTGGCTTGGATTTCCTCTTCTTTGGTTTTAACACAGGAGCATCTAATTGGTTGACTCTTCCCATTAGGTGCTGAACCATCATTACAAGTTGTGTCTAACTGTGTGATAGAGCTTTCAGCTCTTCAGACACATTAGTGCTTGCTGGTGATGGATTCCTGTGTTGCACCATCCTCTTTTGAGCAACCTCAGCTGTTGCCTGATGAACCCCTACCTTCTTTTTGGATTTGCTTTTGGGCTTAGGGGTTTCAGGTTTGGATGTTGCTAGTACAAACTTGGTTTCAAACTCATTTTTCTTTTTATTCATTTCCTCTTTAATTTTCTCCTTTTGTTTGAGTTTGGAACCACTTTGTACCAGTAATCATCAGTAAGATGATTGAATAAGCCATATATTTCACATGGCTTCTTCTTCATCTTATGTTGATCATCAACTAAAGAAGATGAAACTGCTGAAGACTTGTTCTTCAGCTGTTTGCTGTCAGTACTTGCAGTACTTGCTTTCCTGACTTCCCCTTCAGTTGTCTTCAAACCCTTTCTACTTGCAGTTTTCTTCACTTCAGTACATGCAAGAGTTGGGGGTTTGAACTTCAGGTGTTATCACTTGCTCTCCAGTGCTTTCAGTACTTCTAGAGACAACACCTGAGTTGATCAACTTGTTTACCATGTGACAGTCAGCATTTGAACCATCAGCTGTTGTAGCATCAGCTGATTGGTTATGGGTGTTAATGTTGACTTCTACCTCTGATGATGCTGTATCAGATAGTAGGTCACATGATGAGAAGGATTGGTTATTGCTCTCTCCATCAGATTCTACATCTGCTTTTGAGGTAAAATCTGTTGGAGGAGCAGTGTGATTATAACCAATGCCAAACTTCACATTGGAAGCTGATTGCTTACTAAGAAGCATTTCAAAACCCTTGCAGGATTGCACCCATCGATCACACTCTACTTGGGTGGTTGCAAGAGTTTCCTTGAGGTATCTATACTTCTCTAGAAGTACATCTTCCCTAGCCTTATCATCTTTTATTTGGCATTTAAGCTTATAAATCTCATCTTTTTTATCATTAAGAGCAGCCTCAAATTCAGCTTTCTTTTTGGAAATGGTTTGCTCTAGCTCAAGGTTTTTATCAACTAAAGCTACATTTGCTTCTCTAATAGAAGAAAATGTTGCTATGCATGAATCAGAACAAAGCTTGGCTTTAGCCTCAGAGGATACCTGTGATGAAGCATTGGATGATGACCCATCAGCAGACTCAAAGGCCATTAGAGCAAGATTCCTAAATGGATGATCACCACCATGTTAACCAGCACCTTGGAATAGTTATTCCTGACCAGATAGATCATCTGGTAGACTACTCCAGTCAACAACTCATGGGGTGAAGAAGCTGTGTTGTTGAGGTTGGGTTTGATGATGAGATTGGGAAGATTGAGGCTCAGGGAGAGCATGTGGTGGCTGAGCAGGAGGTGCTTGAGCTTGACTGGGCTGAGGCACATAGTAGCAGGGGTATGGATATGGCATATGACCCTGAGGCACAAAGTAAGCAGGTGATGGCTGTGCTGATGATGGATGACCCTGAGAACTGGAATGCTGCCCTTTATGTTGTGAGCTATTACTAGGAAAAGTCACAAAGGGTGCAGAGGTGTTAGATCCAGATGACCTACACTCTCTAGCAAAGTGTCCAAGCCTGTGGCACTTGTGATACCTCAGCTTGCTCTTGTCAAAACCAACCTTGGTTTTGCCTGAGAGACTAGGAAACTTCCTGCCAGTTCTCTTGTAGAACTTTTGAGATCGAATATTTATCATAGCCATCTGACTCAAAATATCCATCTCTTCCAGATGGTCATCTGGAATGCCCTTCAAGTCCTCCATCAGGAAACACAGGTTATCACTGCTACCCCCTGAACCACTATCAGCACCAACAAAAGCATGTTCAGAGTTAGTAGAGAAATCAATATGCTCATCGTAGGCACTTTCTGATGCAGCATATTCTGACTCCTGACTTATCAAGGCAGCATTGCCTGTGACAAAGTCATCAGTGAGCTTGCCAGAGGTGGATAACTTCCTTTTTTGCTCTATCTCTCTCTCAAATGTGAGCAGTTTCCCATGAAGTTGGGTGAGAGATAGAGTATCCAGATTTGCACTGGAGCGTAGGACAATGGTATAAGTGTCCCATCTCTCAGGCAATGATCTGAGGAATCTGTTGTTTATCTGGCTATTAGAGTACTCTTGTTTGACCATCTTCAACTCAGAGATCAAACATGAGAACCGCTCATACTGTTGAGTCAGAGTCTCACCCTTCCTATGAGAGAATGTCTCATATTGTTGGGCGAGGATTTCCCTTGTGTTTGCTAAGACCTCTTCGGTTCCTCTGAATTGTTCCTTCAGAGCAACCAAGAGATCATGAGCAGTCTCATGATGCATCAGACCAGCATAGATTTCATTCGGCAGTGCCATGGCCAGAATTCCATGGGCTTTTGCATCAATCTTGAACAGCTTGAGATCTTCGTCCAAGTATTGATCGGGTTTCTTCGGAACCCTCTCATTAGACTCAAGGACGCTCACCATCGGCTTGTATGGCCCATGCACCACTGACTTCCAACAACCAGCACTGTTGATAGACAGGTGGTGAAGCATACGGCGTTGCCAGATGTTATACTCATTCGTCACCAGCATCGGAGGCTTGGTTAAGGAACTAGTATTATGAGGATCATTCGTTGGTGTCGCCATCTCAGATTTCAGTCAAAATCAAGTTAAACAAAACAAATGTAGCTCAAAACCACGAGAACCTCAAGTTTTACGGCTAGAAACAGCAGAGTCTCAATCTCTATAACTAATTCTTGCAAATTTCTAATTCGATCAAACGTAGAGATCAAAAGAGCAGTTTCAATGATCAACAGTGAAATTGATCAATGATTAACCGGCTCTGATACCATTTGACAGGATCTCAGCCTCTAGTTTGATCAATTAGGTTGTATTCGCAGCGGATTTAGCACGAGAATTAGCAATTACAGCAAGAACACATATGATTTTGCATGTAACAGTACAAATATAGAGAGAGAGAACAATTCTACCAAAATGGTATTTTTTATTACTCACACGTTTCGGCACGGATACAATTAGGTCATCTTCCTTTTATAGGAAGAATGACGAATGCTGATGTCACTTGATAGTGACATCAAACGGTTATTAACAAACTACTGAAAGAACACTAAACTACTGAAGATGTCAAACAGCTGACATCTTCTTACAAACTGCTAAGTGTTCTAACTTATTACAAACAACTAAAGGAAAAAAACTATTGAAAGTTACAACAACTGAAGAACAAACTCTTCAGTCGTTTACAACTACTGAACTATAACAGCTGAAGAACAAACTCTTCAGCTGTTGTACAAACTACTGAAAAGGAAAAATACAACTACTAAAATAGAAAAACCATCACAACAACTGAAGACTACTTCTTCAGCTGTTGTGACAAACTCTGAAGCTTCAGCACTTGGTCTTTAGACTTTGATCTTCAGATGTTTCATCAACTGATGACTTTAGTAGTTGTCATCAGCTGATGTCTTCAGTCTTTGTCTTCAGACTTTGGGCATCAGTTGTTGATCTTCAGTTCTTTAGTTCTTCAGTTGTTGATCTCCAGCACTTGAGTCTTCAGTACTTGAAGTCTTCAGTACTTGGGATCTTCAGTTGTTGTTCTTCAGATCTTTGATCTTCAGCTGTTGAGTCTTCAGTCTTTGTCAAACTGCTGATGAAGTCTTCAGCAGTTGTTGTGATGTCATGTGGGAGTTAGAGGTTTTCCTGATATTGGCTCATTGGTTCTTTTGGTCCAAAAAGTATTCTTCAGACTTTGTCTTCGGAAGATAGTCTTCAGCTCTTTCTTCAGACTTTGTCTTCGGAAGTATTCTTCAGACTTTGTCTTCGGAAGATAGTCTTCAGCTGTTGACTTCAGCTGTTGTCTTCAGCTGTTGACTTCAACTGTTGTCTTCAGCTGTTGACTTCTGCTGTTGACTTCAGCTGTTGTCTTCAAACTTCGGAAGATCTCATACTTAGCTTCGGAAGCCTTTGAATGTAGCACCAAAATGACTATGTGAAGTGGTTTTGGTTGCACCAGCCTTATAATGAACCAACAGATCTAGATCTTCAAAACCCAATGGTTGACAAACATAGGTTTCCTATTTCATTTTTCATACAAGAATGCAATTTTGACATCCATCTGACAAACTGCGAAGTTCTTGTATGAAGCATATGCTAGAAATATTCGTATAGCTTCAAGTCTTGCAACTGGAGCATATACTTCTTCATAATCAAGTCCTTCGATTTGATAGAATCCTTGTATAACAAGTCTGGCCTTGTTGCAAACAATCACATCCTTTTCATCCATCTTATTCTTGAATATCCATTTTGTTCCAATCGGCAGCTTACCCTTTGGTAGTTCGCACAGATGACATACATTTAGCTTTTTGAATGGCATCAATTGGTCTTGCATGGCCTCTACCCAACTGTTTTCTTTCAATGCCATTTCAACATTCTTTAGCACTATTTATGAAATAAAACATGAGTACAAACATGTATTTATTGCTCCAGAATGGCTTCTAGTTTGGACTCCCTATGATAATGGACCAATAATGGGTTCAGTTAGATGATCCTTATGAATTCTCATTTGAGGAATGGTATCTTTAGAGATAACTTCATCTAAATTAGACACATGATCCACTTGTTCTTCAACATTATTCCCTCCTTCTGGATGATTATCATTATCAATAGATAAATCATCAAATGGAACTTAAACGATATATATTGGATCAACTTATGTAGAAGAGCAACTCTGATCAGAAACTTGTGAAGCATGCTCAACAAAAGGATCAGTCTGAGAAATATCAGATTCAGAAACCTGTGGAACAGTTGTATTTAGTGTAGAAGAAGGTATAGCTGCAGATATTTCCTATGCTTAAGATGAAATAGATCCAAGATCATCAGCAAACATATTCTGAATTGAGAAATTCAAAGGTACAGGAGCTGTAGAATAAACAGATGAATGATTAAATGTTTCAAATAATAAAGCACAATTATAAACCCATGAAGGTGCTGAACTTGCATCTGTTTTGTTAGACTCATGCCAATCAATATTAAATAACTTGATTATTTATTTTGATCTTTTATTGTAAACCCGATATGCAACTTTGTTGGCTGAATATCCAACAAAATAACATTTATCAGCTTTTTCATCAAATTTTGATATTGAATCAGATGTGTTTAACAATATACAACAACATCTAAAAGTTTTGAAATATTTGACTTTAGGTTTATGTTTGAAAAAGATTTCATAAGGAGTCATTTTTTTGTTATTTATTGATTAAGACACGATTCTGAACATAACAAGCAATGTTAATAGCTTCAGCTCAAAAGAATGATGGTAGTTTGGCTGCTGATAATATTACTCTGATAGCTTCAATTAATGTTCTGTTACGTCTTTTAGCAACTTCATTTCGTTGAGGAGTTCTTGCAGATCTAAATTGTCTACCTATTCCCTTTGAATCACAAAATTCATTCAATTTACGATTACAGAATTTGGTGTCATCATCACTTCGAATGCACTTGATTGTTTTGTCAGTCTGATTCTCCACAAGTGTCATCAATTTTATTAGCAAATGAGGTGTCTCATCTTTGGTTACTAAAAAGAAAGCCCATGTAAATCTAGAAAATCATCAGTAATGATTAAACAATATACACGACGTCCTAAACTCAAAACATTAACTAGACCAAACAAATCCATGTGTAACAGCTGAAGAATAGAGTCAATTATTGTATGAACAACTGGTTTATGAGAAAGTTTATGTTCTTTACCTTTTGAGCATGACAGATAATGTTTAGTTAATTGAAATTCTTTCAAAGATAGTCCAACCATATGATTTCCTCTAACCAACTTGTTCATATTTTTAATATTTACATGGCCAAGACAACGACGCCATAACAATGAATCACTTTCTGAGGCTTTAGACAATAAACAAGATGCAGTTACGAAAGAATGAGATCCATTCATATCAAGTAAGTACATGTCTTTGTCTCTCGGAGTTCTCAATAAGATCCATTCGTTAGGAATTACAAATCCAGGTTTTATAATTAGACATTCTTTATAGTGAAATGTTTTGAATATTGTTTGTCATAAATTTGAGAGACACTTAACAGATTATACTTTAGTTCCTCTACAAAATTGACATCTTCAAAGCTTAACACACCATTTAACACTATACCTTTATTTTGTAATTTTACCTCCTTTGTCTCCAGTAAATATAACATATCCTCTATTATAAGGTTTGATGTTGTTTAACAGAGATATAGTACCAGTCATGTGCCTTGAACATCCACTGCCAACATGCCATACACTGTTAATGCTAGGTCTTGGATGCTCCTGCACAAATTATTCATTCATGTTTAGAAACCCAAGCCATGGTTGACGTGAGTACACCATTTTCATCTAAATATGATATAAATTTCAATATCATATCTTTTTTATCATTGAAAATATAATCTTCAACAATATCAGATTCTAGTTTATTTTCTTTAATTTTTCATTTCTGAACTGGTTTGATCGGATTTGAAACCAAATTCTTGAATTTACTTTGAGTGGAAGATGAATTGTCATCATTAACATGTAAAGATCTTTTTTGGATTTTCTTTTTGCAAATTTATGTTTGTATGATCATTTCTTTTATCAGTAAAAGATTTTGTATGATTCAAATTTCTTTTAAATTTTGCATTAAGAAAGAATTATTTCCTATTATTTGTAATAGAATTATGAAACCTTTGTTTACTTGTCAATTGGTTATGATGAAAAATTGTAGCCATGTGATTTAGCTTTCGCATACATAACAACATATATTTTGATACACGTTTGGCTCTCTAGTTGTTTTCTCAAACTGTTGATGATAACTTCCATAGTTATCATAGAATCTGGCTTTAGTATGTCTTTGGCCTATAGATTCTTTAACAATCTCTTGTTTGTCCTTTTGATTGGAATTTGTCCTAAGATATTAAGTTTCTTTTATTGCTAACAAGGCTTTAGATTGAGCTTTATCCTTTTGAACATAAAGTACTAGAGAAGGACCAGTTTCTTTTGTACCTGTGCTACACATGTCTTGTTTCACAGAATTAGCAATAATAGGAGATTTATTTGTAAAGAAACTTGTATTTGTTTCCTTAAAAATATAATCTTTTTTATCAATGTTGCTTTTTAAAATAAATTTGTTCTTAAAATTAGTTTTCAAGTCAGATACTTATGTTGTGACTCTTTTTCTTTCTTTGGTCTTAAACTCAATTTTTGATTTAAGTTTCTTTTCTCTACTTGACATTTTTGAAGAATCATTTGTAATACAAGAAACTTCATAACTTTCATTGATCTTGATGATGAAGTACATGTAGATTTTTCATTACAAATTTTATTATCCTTAAAAACTATTTCATCCTCACTCTCCCACTCTTTAACCAACCCGTCCATCTTCACACATTTTGCAAAATAATTATCATGATGAACTTTAATTTCAATTTTTGTGATAGGATCAATAGTCAGTGACACATTGACTGGAGGTGTTAAGTCAGAATGTTGTTGAAAACTTAAACCATAGGTCTCTTCATCACAAGTGTTAACTGATGAAGGCAATGAAGAATAATCATGATTAATTGGTTATGCAATATTAGAGTAACCAACTCCACCTTTACCACCATTAATCTTTTATGTCATTTGTGATTTGATAATACCTTCAACCATGTTTGAAAATAATTCAAATTTCTTAATACTCAATTTAGCAGATAAGAGTTTACTGTTTAGTTTATTAATTTACAAAGACAACTCGTTACGAGTTGTCAAATCATTTATGTTATAATCTTTGTCATAAAGATCTAATATTGATTGATAAATTGATTTGTTTAATCCGTCTATCTTTTCTTTAAAAAATTTCTCAAAATTTTGATATTTACAAGTTTATTATTAAAGTTTTTCAACTTCTAAAATTAAATGCTTGTTGTGAACTCTATATCTTTGTACCTTTTTAACACACTCATTAGAACAAAGAGAAATGTATACCTCAGTAGATGCAGCTTTCTCTTTTGTCTCTTCATGGACAACATGCACCATAAAGGCCTTTTCAACATTCTTATATGTTTCTTTTGCCAAAGTAATCTCAACAGCATTATCTTTAAAAGCATGAGCAGACACTGGAGTTTTCTCAACAGCTATGAACTTTATTTTTTCTATAGCTGGAGTCAACTCAACAGCCTTTTCTTTGACTTCTTCAAATTTGACTGGAGTAAACTCAACAGTCTTTTTTTCTTGATTTCAGATTGAGCTGGAGTAATCTCAGTAACTATTTCAATACTTTCCATCTCTGCTTCACCTTGCTTCTCTTTCACCTGCTCTTTTTCAACCATCTTAACAAACTCAGCTTCAACACTTTCTTCCATTGCAAACACACTATCTAACATATCAGAAGACATAAATTCAGCAAATAAATTGTCTTTACCATGCACTTCAACTGGTTTGATCTCAGCCAATAATGCAGTGGACAACTTGATATCAAGGATTTCTAATTGGTCTGACCAATCATACTCCTCATTAGTCTGAGATACCAATGCTTTGTTCTTAGATGAGCTGGCTTGATCATTCTTGGTTTCCACCTTTACCATCACCATTTTCTTCCCGTTGTTAGTTTGAACAGACCTTCCCTTAGTGCATTCTCTAGCAAAGTGACCAGGTTTGTCATAATTATAACATCTTAAACTGGACTTATGAAACCCTATCTTGCTAGAGTTGTTCAATCCAGATACTTTTCTGCCTATTCTTCGTGCAAAGTTCTTGGCATGATACATTACCATGGCCATCAGATACTTGATGTCATTTTCTTCTACATCATCTGGGTTGACTTGTTGCAAATCAACAACCATGATATTGGGTGTATTGAGTCTACCAGTAGAGAAAGCTTCACAGCTATTCATGAAATAGGTGAATAGAGCAATATGCTCTTCTACAATTTGGATAATCTGTTTCTGGGTTAGGAATTGATAACAAATGCTTGTTGAACAGGTTGACATGATTGACCTTGAGAATGGGATGGGATAAATGGTTGAACTTGAGGTAATGATTGATCCTTGACAGCTGGATGACCTAATGTTGCTTGTTGATGTTACTGACACAACTGGGAATAGTTGACATAGTAATTTGGATTACTAGCCATTTTAGCATACAAAGCAGATGCTTCAGCTCCTATTGTCTTGATATAATTGGCAGCCCTTTGTTTGTCATCCATGTTATAGGACTTGATGCTCTACGTAATACTTAGCCTTATCCACTTTCTACATTTGGCGACTCCAATAGAAATCAGATCATTGAGGGACAAGGTAAATATATCCTTGAATCTCTTGATTGTGGTGTTGTTGTTATTCCAGCTGTACGGTAGTGAATTCAACAACTTCTTGTTCCCTAAAATGTTTTCTAGTATGATCCCTACACTCTTCATCTTGGTTAGAAGCTTCATAAATCTTGATATTTGAGCTTCTAAGGTTTCATCCAGTATATGATTAAACATATTAAACTTTTGGTTTAACATGTCTTTCCTGCTTTCCCTCATATCTTTGTTACCCATAATTTGTTTCTCTATTGCATCCCATATTCAAAGTGTTACAAGGTACTTTTATGAAGTCATCCACAAACCTGAATATTGTTCTCATGGTACAGAACAAAATGTATGTTCTTGAAGGAAAAAATCATAAAGAACCCACTACCCTAACGGGGGCTGCTCATATAAACTAAAAAAGGCATGTGGATGACTTCACAAAAGTATCTTGTATTATGCACCCCTCCATGATCTAAGAACTTCAAAAGAATCTAAAAAACGTGCCAACATTCGACATGATTGAGCCGCTAAAGGAAATGTTCCTAGTGGAGGCTCTAAGTGATGAAATCATTTTTAACTACTAGAATGCAAGAGTATTCTTCTATGAACACTCATGTGTTGAAGATTAAAGGTTATGTTGATCAGTTAGCACGTCTTGAGGTCCTATTGACAATGAGCTAGCTGAGATATTATTATCAACTCACTACCAAAATCATATAACCAGTTCATTACAAACCATTCCCTTACCATAAGATATAGAAAAACCAAAGACAAAAAAAATCATCAAGATAAACAATTTCTTGTGACAAGACTCTCTTAGAGTTGTATTTGATGCTCAAAATTACTGAGATGAATATACCAAATTCTAGTAAACCTTAAAGTGCTCCTAATCAAAGAGGGTAAAATCAGGAAGCCTAATGTCAAAGGAAAAAGGCGATAAGAGTGTGAAAGGAAATATCAAAGGAAAGATTGTTACCACAAAGAAGAATCATCTAAAGGATGCAAATGTTTTCACTGTGATGAAGCTGAGTATTGAAAGAGGAACTGCCCAAAATACCAGGCTAGGCTTAAACATAAAAGTCTTCATATATTTGGTATTAATACATTCTCTTTTTTTAGCAAAATTAGGTATTTGACAGTGGATGTGGTTCTCATATTTTAAGATTTTACACGGAATGAAAAAGGTTAGAAAGCCAAAACAAGGTGACTTAAAACTCCATGTTGGCTTTGGAAGAAATGTTACAGTATGAGAATTTGTTCTTTTACTTTCTAATGGTTCACAACAGTTTTGAACAAAGTTTGTTATGTACCTAGTTTGACTAGGTTATTGTTTCAGTTTCTCTTGTTTGTGTAAATAAGATTTTAAATATGCTTTTAATGGTCATTATATTTCTGCAAGTTTGAATGATACATTTTACTTTAATGCAAAAGAACATAATAATGCTATAAATAATATTTCAAATAAACGTATGAAATTAGATTTCAATGATGTGTATGTGTGGCATTATTAACGCGAACACATAAACAAGAAACACATGAAATGGAAATATAGATGTTTGTAGACCATTCAAATTAATGGCCAGAAATGGAGAAAGGTACTTTGTTACATCTATTGATGAATTCAGTAGTTATGGTTATGCTTATCTTATAAAGCATAAACATGAAACATTTTAAATGCAAACAATTCCAGAATAAAGTACAAAACCAGTTAGATAAAATGATCAAGATACTTTAATCATATCAAGGAGGAGTATATCTTACTCAGTTACTTGATGAACATCTAAGTACATGTGGGAAGGGGATCATCACACAACTCACTTCCCCTGGAACACTACAGCTTAATGGTGTATTATGAAGGAAAAATCAAACACTATTAGATATAATTTAATCAATGATGTGTCATACAAACTTGACTCACTCCTTTTGGAGTATCGCTCTTAAGACTGCTGCTAAAATAATTAATCTTGCTTCGACTAAAAATGTGGACGAAATGTCTTATGAGATTGGGCATAGGGCCTAACCCAAAGTGTCTTACTTAGGTTATGGCATTGTAATGCTTATATTCATATGGATTTCTGGATAAACTTGAACCAGGCGATAAAGTGGTTTTTGTCGGATATCCAAAAACGAAGCGGTTACAGTTTTTATAATTCTACTGACTTATTAGGAAGAACTTGCTAATTACAAATCTGCAATTTTAGATTCTGAATCTAAGAAATGGCTAAAGGGCATGGGTGTAGTGAAGCAATCCATGTATGATAACCATCTGTAGGACTTGGTTCATCTTCATCCTGAATGTTAGACTATAGGATGTAAATAGATCTTCAAGAAGAAGACTGACATGGATGGAAATGTGCAAACCTACAAAGCATGGCTGGTGGTGAAAGGGTTCACTCAAACTTAAGTTGTTAATTATGAGGAAAATTTCTCACTAGTAGCCATGCTTAACTTGTGACACCTCGGCCTAATAGGCAGGTTATTACGAGAATAAATAGGTTAGGCACATGAATGGAATAACTTAAAATGAAAAATCTTAAAGGAATTGGGATTTCTAGACCATAACAGACCACTAAGGGGTCCTGTGTATTGAGATTAGCGGACCACCAAGCAATAGGTTCAGGATCAAGACTCTTGTTCCCATAGCAGACCGCTAAGGAAACAACGTAACAGTCCACCCAAAACGAGCTCGGGAGCTTGGTTTTCTATGTTAAGCCTTAAACTCTTCTAAATACAGATTATGGTCATGAATGAATATGCATATGACGTATGGGAAATCCATTCTAGTTTTAAATCGCTTGGTAGTGTATACATGGACGTCGAGGAATGATTGTGAGCTCAAAGCTAGTGTGGTAAGGTTTTAATATCTTCATATTATGCATCATTTAGGTAAACTGAGTTTTTTTGGAAGAAGTCAAACCAATAAATACTGATTAGGATGCATATGATTGTTATGGTCTAGGAATGATCATTTGTTTTGATAAACAGATTTGTCATGGTACAAGATTTGGTGTAAATATGAAACGAATAATAAAATGTCATTTCATAACTATGATGTTGTTATGAGGATTTACATGATAATGGTTTTAAGTGGTGGCTAAGTCTAGTCACTGTGTCAGGAGTGTGCATAAACTCTAACTTTTCGATGAATATTCGTCAAGAGAACTCTAGCTCGAGGTTACAGTCGTGACAAGAGCAGCTTAGGTTATGTTATCGGGTGGGAAGACCTAAGGGGTTCATGATCATGAAGACAAGGTCTTGACGTGAATGTTTATGTGATTAGGGTTATGAGACGCTTGTGACGCTCATGACACTCCCCGAACAGTGTATACACACGCTCGAAAGTTTATCGTCGAGAATATAACTGCCCCTTGTTTTTAACTATTTTGGGGTTGTATCTAAGCTAATTATGCATTTTAGTAAATTTTTTTATTGTGTGTGATGGTAAGTTAAATTTTCCTTATCGGGCTAGCATACCCGTTGGTCATTACAGTCACGGAAAATCATTAAGGTGAGTTGACGGGCTCTAAACTGAGTCATTGGTCACTCTAGGCATATGTGTGATTGGTTGGATATATCTAGTTATGTGGGCCTTCCTACAGGTTAAGATGTGAGGATGGGCTTAGGGATGAGTCACCAATCATCGGGGTTGCAATTTTTCGGGATTGGTTGTGAGCGCACAATCACTAATGTTGCCTGTCACCAGAGAGTGCAGGATAGCTAGGACTGTTTGTGACCTAAGATTGCAGGATCCTTCGGGTTGTTTGCTACTCGTATATTGTGACACATCGGGATTTGGCTGGCTAGTACACCTATAACCTACTCAAAGTCATCGTTGATTAATTTTAACATAAACAAGATTTAAGAAAGTACAACTTATTTGTTAGAAGATTCAATCATATAATGATCATATGTAGAAATTCTCACTCATTTCCTTTGAACACCCAAGTTGTGTTGGAGATTTCATGAATGGGGTTCTTCATATTCAATATGTTGGATTAGAGAAACATGATGTATGTATGTGATGCATTGGACATTAAGAAGAATTAGAATTATAAGTCTCTTATTTATAGTTATTTGTAAGGGTAATATCGTCCATCAAAATATTTCCATGGATGGAGTAAAGAGCAATTATCATTAAATTAAGAGTCGTCGTTGTTGTCGTCGTCATGGGTTGGGGGTGCGATCCCGGCTGAGAAACAAATAGGTGTGTCCGATTAAGGTAGCATATACTTTTCGAAGCATAGTCGTACATTTGCTATTAAAAAAGTTAATAAATACTAGATGGTAATTGAACAAAACTAGTTCCACAGATCGGTGAGTGTAGTTCCTCTTTTAACCACCATTTCTTGCTTAATGGAAAGAGCTTTTATCTTTACCCTTTCCAGCTCTAGTAACATAATTATCGCATATAGGACCTTTAAATTAGGAAAAAACACATAGTAACTGTTTGATCATTTCATATTAGTTCAAGCAATATCACATTAGTTTAATTGCTTAAATTTACATGAAATGATATTTGTTATTTTAAGTGGAAATCTACATATGACGATAAGTCATAATGTTTGTGGTACATCGTGGTATAAGTTGTGCATTTAATGCAACAGGCCGTAGTAATCCGTGAATGCTCGTAAATCGTTACTTAATCCAGGTAAACAATGGTAATCCACAAACAAATTTGATTTTTCATCACATAATAATTTCATTCCAATAAATCAAACAATCAGCGAGCCACACACATTGTTGTTTAAGATGGTAAAAATCATAGTCATGAAATAATATAATGGAAATTCAACTTTATCACACATAAGGTGCTCACCAATTCCATTCTGCCACTAGTAATGTTACTATTTTATCATCATGATTTGCAATCTGATTCTAATACAGATGATGTATGGCTTTCCACCAACTTTCATCACAAAAAAGGCACAACAAAGGCCTTCGAATTAATTTAACGGTATGGATGAACTTATCACGTCATAATTAAAGTGCTGGCACCAAGATTTAGTATTTTGTACATAGCGATTCTGCTCATCACTAAATAGTTAACGAATTAGCAAAAGTTACTTCATGGTTAAAGTTATTTTCCCGTTACCGTAAAGATTCATTAAACTTGACAATTAAGGTAAATTTTAAATTATCAAAGTTAATTATATAATCTTGATTTCTTTAAATTGAAGGTAAATTTTTTTTATTAAACTTGAAAATTAAGGTTCTTCTACAATCTTGTTTCTAGAGTTAAATACCCTTTCATACTTAGATGTAGCAGAATAACCCAGAAAATATCCTTCATCCACCTTTGATGTAAACTTTAAAGGGGAATCTTTTAAATTTAGGATGAAACAAGGACAACCAAATGTTTTAAGAAAGAAAAACAAGGTTTGATTTGTTGAAGAATTTCCTAGGAAGTGATGTCTTTTGACAATAAAAATTTTGTTCTGGACATGTGTAACATTGTTAACATCATTGGCAATACTTAAACTAATAGCATTAGTCTTGTTGCCTCAATAAGTGGCATCTTCTTACTTTCAATCCCTCCATTCTGTTGGGGAGTTCTACGAACAGTAAATTGTCTCGCAATTCCTTTTCAGCACAGAAGACAAAAAGCATATAGAGTTTAAATTCCAAATTCAATTCCATTATCACTCTTAATGATCAACTTCAAGATCATATTGCTTCTCTCAAGAATAATTAACACCTTTTGAATTTCTCTAGTTTATCTTTGAATACAAGAAAGCAGGTCCAAATAAATTTTGAAAACTAATCAACAATTACAGTCAATACCTGTGTAAGAGTACATACAGAATGGCAAGATGTGCAAGGCAAGATTCGCTTACAAACACTTCATTTTCGAACATGTAAATCGAACATCCGTAAATGTCAAACCAGTAGATTATATATGGGTGTTTTCACAACAAAAAGAAAAGAAAATAGCAAGAGTATGCCATGCAAGACACGAATTGGAACACATGATTTTTTCCCAAATTACAATAGTTGTTTATGAGGAAACATAATACCTCAATAGTGGATGTGATAACCCTTAAATGTTTAGTTTATCTAGAAGATGTTACCACATTTGAATATGAACAATTTTCATCCGCTAAGGACATTCATATATGGATGTCTGGTCAATGTTATACTACACAAGGATCCTCACCATCTGGAAATAAAGGGTGAATAAATACTTGCTCCAAAGTTACCGTAATTACACCCAGAGGACAAGACAGGACAAGATGAGTGAGTTTACATCAATTTTTGTTTCTCTTACTGTGAGATTAACCTACCATTGCTAATTTAATCTGAACCTAATTTCGTACTGCATGGTGCGACTATATCATTTTCAGGTAGGATCACCCAACAATAAGATAAAGGTGGTGTTCGTCTGTATCCCGAATCCAATTGTTGCTTACCGTTACGCATTCGATTTCCTTTGAAATCATTAAATCATTGTGTCTTTGTATATCATAAAGGTATGATCTGTAGTAATATGTCTGAGGATTGTTATAAAAGCTCCTTCATGACAGACAATTTCTTTTAACCCCACATTATTCACCATTGATCTCTTTCGCTTTGTTTGAGTAGAATAATAACAAAATTATAAGTTTCTAGATAAAGATAGTAATACTTCAATATTTGTAATAATCACTGCCACGTACAAAACAAAGCTGATGATTTATCACCCCCAACAACAGACGTACATACCAATATTAGAACTCAGATCTTGTTCTTTGATTTTTTCTTAGACGACTGACCTGTCGCAATGTATGTTTCAGCATCAATTTCATCGGTAGAGGATTTTCTTTTACTGAACTCCTTTGCCTTGTTCTGCAAAATTAATCAATAAAGGTATAACTTATTATTAAAAAGTCGTGGACCGCCAAAATTATTTTATTAATAAAGTTATATTTTCATTGAACTAATATACGTTTTGTAATCTTATCTTACACAATAACCTTTAGTACAATTTGTTTAAAAAGAAGATAAAGAAAGTGTTTATCCCATCTAAGCCAAACCCATGATCTAGTTATAAACAAACTGCCTGAATCACCTCTTGTGCCATGAACTCCCAGCCCAAATGAACTCATAATATTAGATTATTTTAACAGCTAACTCACACACACTATAAACATACTCCTAAATCTACACCAAACTCAACATGTTAGGTTACCTTCAATGATGCTGCCATTGCTGCGATATCATCCTTGTGGTTTTTATCATCATCTTGCATTTGGGTTTCCTGAGGATTCATAACAAATTTGAGATAAATAATAATGATGATAGTGCAGAAAATGTAAATGTGATCAGACATACCTCTGGTGCCTTAAATGCTTCTTCCCTTTTCCGTTTGTTCTCTGCAGTTTTTTCTGCCTGCTTCTCCTGTCTTTCTTGCCATTTCTTTGCAGACTTCTTTTTGTCACTTAAAAAGTACTCACCAGTCTCCAGTTGCAGGTCGATCTGAAAACATTTACTTAAAACCGCAATCATTATTTGAAATCATTTGCACTACATGATATTAGACACCAAAATCACATTAAGATGTATAAAAAACAAAATAAATGTTAGATCACTTTACAAACAAACAAACAAACATACCCAGTAAGTCCCACTCAAGAGCAGGGTCTGGGAGGGGTAGGTGGCGGCGAGTCTTTCCTCTATCTTGGGAGATAGAGAGACTGCTTCCAAAGAGACCCCCGACTCGGTAACGAAAACCAATAATTCAGATAAATGTAGATAAATGTTCTTGATAGTTCTTTAAAAAATGTTAGATCACTTTAAAAAACATAATTCAGATAGTTCTTGATCTTTAACAGCGTTTTTTTATATGTGTCATAATAAATTATGTAGCAGAAAAATGTAGGTGTGGATGAGATAAAAGGTAGATTAAATAATTTTCTAACCTTGCTTGGTGGTTGTGGTGGAGGGAATGGTGTATACTCTTTCTTCTCTTTAGTCTTAACCTTCTTTTGCTTGACATTTTTCCTGAAAACAAATAAAAAATAACAAAATGTTTTAAGAATAATAAACTTTGAGCGAATTTCAATGGGATCAACTAATTTGACCAAATTCAAATTAAATAATATTTGATCATCTAGAGACAAAACATAACCTAAATCAGCTCATTCAAAATGATAGAGACAAAATTGACAACATTAGATCAAGTAATACTCAAACACATACTTTTTGAACTTCGGTAAAAACCTATCCCAGTTCTCATTTGCCAGTTCTGGATTACTAGCAAGATCTCTCTTCATCATGAGTACCTATAAAAAAACAAAAACATTAACTAAGGAAATGAGCATCAAACCAATGATAGTAATCTAGTATTCAATTGTTTTTAAAAAAAATGAATATACTCACTTTAATATTATACAAGGGATGCATTTTATTCAGCATACATTCTTCAACTATCCTTCTTACTTGTTTCAAGCCTTTAAATGAGCCCATGGCAGATACTGAATTTCCCTGTGCATTAACAAGTAAAAATTAGTGTTGTAAAAATCGGTCCTAGTCGGCGATTAATCGAGGATTAATCGAAAATCGGCCACCAACCTTGGCGATTTCACATAATCGGAGGGTTATTCAGTAATCGGTCCTAGTCGAAAAAAATCGAACCTAGTTGGACCTAATCAGTCAAATTGGTCAAAAATCGGTCAAAATTGATCAAATTTCTTTCAAAACTAATCAAAATTGCCCAGATTTTGTCAAAATCAGTCAAATTTTGATTAGGATTGGTCAAAATGTGAATTTTTTTTTAATTTAATTATATATATGAATACATATACACAGATATGCATATAAAGTACATATAATATTCCAATCAGATTAATCCCGATTACTCCCGACTAATCCCGATTGATCCCTAAGCGGTACCCCACCGCCCGACTAGCGCCTAGCAATTTTAAAACCATGGTAAAAATAGCATAAAAGGTAATATAAAAACAACAGTTTGTTTTCTATATAAAAAAAAAGGATTTAAGTTTATAAATTTAAAAATAAAAAATCCAAGTCAAACCTGAACAAGAATATAGCAGCCTGTCAAAATCTCAAGTGCCTGCATCCCAAAAAATAAATATCAGAGAAAATACAGACAGAAAAACTAACAATTTTGGTTAACTGGATTTTCACCACTTTTTTACTTTTCTTTTAATAACTTAATAAAACCAAAAAAATAAACACTTTTAATAACTAATCATCTACCTTTATTAGTACAAAATCGAGGAATTGTAAGTAATCAAGTAAGCTATTAAGTTATATGAACCATTAGCATCAAAAAACACAAATCCAGCCATTTACTAATAATTAAGCTGGTTCAGATTACATTGAACTCTTAACGGGTCATATGGGTATAATTAATGTATATAGCTCCTGAGAAAATATGTCAAAAAGGTCAAAACTCACGAACAGTCATTGTTAATGCATACAACATTGCAACCTGCTAAATCATTGATTATATTATACATGTTTAAAAAAATTGTTAATTTGTAATCATATGTAACGGCAAAAGTTTTTTAAAAAATCTTGGATCAAAATGTGACTCAAAGTCAATCCAACTAGACAGACCTGTTCACCGAGATACAAACCTTTAAAGTAGAAGAATCAGGCCCAATCAGCCGCTGCCTTCGTTTGACAAACTTTTCCTGCAAATAAATAGCCATCAGCATTTTAGAAATAGATCCAATATATATTAGTAGTCGAAGATGCAAGGTACACTCAAGGCGCAAAGTGTTAGTTAATTCTTTTGTTTAGTTGTATATTCAAGTATGTTTGTATGTTTGTATAGACTTTTATCCTTAAAAGTACTTAGTGTAAAGTATAGGGACTAGTTGTGTAAAATGTAAAGTTAGTTAGTTAGCTCTAACAGCTATATAAAGTGCTAGTGTGTATACTTTGGGTTTTAACACCCTTCAGTAAGAAAAATACGGGAATTTTAAGTTGTAACATTTGGTATCAGAGCCTGATAGGCTCTCGATCTTGGATTCCACCCTCCGACGGCTGCAATTACACCGCCGGTGCGATTAACGGCCACCACCACCTCCTCTCGACTGTAATTGAGTTCCTCCTCCTTCGATTCCCATCGCGACGTGTGCAGGAAGTCCGATTCACTCCAATTCGATCGCGATTTACTCCAATTTGACCCAATTCGATCGCAATTCACTCCAATTTGACCCAATTCGATCGCGATTCACTCAATTCGGTATCAATTCGGTATCGATTCGGTATCAATTCTACTCCCCTACACCTAATTCGGTCTTAATTCGATCCCAATTTGATTCCTGTTTCGACTAATGGCCAATCCCAATCGACAATTGGCTGTCAAAGACTCAGCCAATGATCCGATCTCTTTCAAGATCCCTATACTCACCCCCACCACCTACACCTCTTGGGCAATTAAGATGGAAGCCTTCATGGATGCGCAGGGCCTATGGGATGCCATCCAACCTGAGACAGGTGCCACGGTCGATGTGCGACTTGGCAAGAAGGCACGTGCATTCATCTTTCAAGCGCTGCCTGAGGATGTTTTGTTGCAGGTTGCTACACACAAGGAGGCAAAAGATGTATGGGGAGCCTTGAAAGAAAGGTTTGTAGGAGAGGATCGGGTCAAGCAAGCCAGGATTCAAACTCTTGACAGAGAGTTTGAGATGCTGTCCATGAGTGATCAAGAATCAATTGATGAGTTTGCTGGGAAAATGGGCGAATTAGTGTCCAGATACAGGGCTTTGGGAACTACAATTGAGCCATCTAAACAGGTTATGAAGGTCTTGAAGGCAGCCCCTGAGAGACTTCTCCCAATTGTGGCTGCAATTGAGCAGTTCTCAAAGCTTGACACTATGTCATTTGAGGAACTCATTGGTAGGCTAAAAGCCTATGAGGAGAGAGTCAAGCCGGTGTCAAATGGCAAGAACTCCTCGGGCCAGCTCTTGTTGACAAAGGCCGAGTGGCTGGAGCGCACAAAGAATGAGTCAAAGGGCTCAAGAACCTCCCATGGTGAAGGCAAGGTGAGCAGCAGAGGAAGGGGGAGAAATGGGAAGAACTCAGCCACTAAACCACCCTCTACTGGAAGTGAGAAAGGTGCAGGTGGTAAGAAAGACAAAAGATCCATGAGGTGTTTTAATTGTGACAAGCTTGGGCACTTCTCAAATGAGTGCAGGGCACCCAGGAGAGAAAGCCATGAAGCTCACTTGTCACAATCACAGGAAGATCATGAATGCACCCTCCTGATGATTAAGGAGGATCTTGGCCTTCTTGAGGAACATGGTGTGTTCCCACAAGAACTGGCAAGAGGAAATGAGACTGATGCTAGTTCCTGGTACTTGGATAATGGGGCTAGTAATCATATGACAGGTGTAAAGTCTCATTTCTGTGAGTTAAATGAAGCAATAAGTGGCAGAGTAAAGTTTGGAGATGGTTCTGTGGTAACCATCAAGGGCAGGGGCTCCATTTGTCTCCATTGCAAGAATGGAGAACACAGAGTAATCACTCAAGTGTACTACATCCCAGCCCTTAAGAGTAATATTTTAAGCCTAGGTCAACTAGATGAGGTTGGCTGTAGGATTGAAATGCAAGATGGCTTCCTCTGGGTCTTTGAGAAGACTGGCAAGACTTTGTTGAAGGTCAAGAAAGGTGAAAACAGATTGTACATAGTCACCTTGCAAGTAGTTCAGCCATAGAACTTGTTGGCTGTAATGGAGGATGAAGCTTGGAGGTGGCATGCTAGACTTGGCCATTTGGGGTTTGAATCAATGAATATGATGTCCAAACACAACATGGCAAAGGGGTTGCCAAGAATCTCCCACAAAGCACAAGTCTGTGAAGGCTGTCTAGTGGGAAAACAAAGAAGACATCCCTTCCCCAAGACCAGTGTCTATAGGGCACAACAGCCTTTGGAACTGGTCTATGCTGATCTGTGTGGTCCTCTTGATCCACATACATCAGCTGGGAACAAATATTTTTTGCTGTTAGTAGATGACTTTTCAAGATACATATGGGTGCACATGTTAAAGACCAAAGATGAGGCATCAGGATACTTCAAAAGATTCAAGCAGCAAGCCCAATTGGAGACTGGTTTCACTCTCAAGGCACTTAGAACTGACAGGGGTGGAGAGTTTACCTCTAAAACATTTGAGCAGCTGTGCACAATTGATGGTATTAAGAGGTATCTAACTGCTCCTTATTCACCACAGCAGAATGGTGTTGTGGAGAGAAGAAATCAAACCATTATGGGAATGGTGAGATCAATTCTAAAGGCCATGAACATGCCTTTGTACATGTGGGGAGAAGCTGTTAGACATGCAGTGTACTTACTAAACAAAACTCCTACTAAGGCCTTGGAGAAGATAACTCCATATGAGTGCATATTTGCTAGAAAACCCAACCTAAAACACTTGAAAGTGTTTGGTTGCAAGGGACATGTAAAGGTTCCTGGTAATCTAGTGAAAAAGTTGGATGACAGGAGCATTCCTATGATTCACCTTGGAGTAGAGCCTGGTTCCAAGGCTTATAGGATGTTTGATCCTGCTGTAAATAGAATTGTGGTGAGCAGGGATGTTCAATTTGAGGAAAATGTGCCTTGGAATTAGGAATCCCAAGACAATGAAGACTCAAGAAAGGGATATTCTGACTTTGGGTTGGTAGGGATCTCTGCTTCTGGTCAAACTGCAATGAGTCCAGTTCAGGAACAACACTGATTCAAGGTGGTCTGATCCTGATGATGAGGGATTGCATACAACACCAAATTCAAGGGGTGTTGGAGATGATGCTGAATATACTACTGGTAGTACACAGGTTGATCAAGTTCCAAGATCAACTTATGATGATACACCACCTAAAGGATTTACATCCTTAGATGATGTGTTTGATAGAACTGAGGTGTTGGAAAGGGTTCCCTTTGTGCCACCACAATATAATGAAGCTGAGTTGTTGCTTCATAAAAATGAACCAGTGGGGTTCATGCAGGCTAAAGAAAGCAAAGAATGGATGGCTGCTATGACAGATGAACTCAAAAGCATTGAAAAGAATGGGACATGGAAATTAGTGGAGTGTCCAAAAGGAGTAAAGCCAATAGGCTTGAAGTGGCTGTTCAAACTAAAGAAGAATGCACAAGGTGATATAATTCGACACAAAGCTAGGTTGGTTGTGAAAGGATATGTGCAGCAATATGGTGTAGATTATGAGGAGGTTTTTGCACCAGTAGCAAGGCTTGAAACAGTGAGAGTTTTGCTAGCTTTTGCAGTTGTGCACTAAGCAGTTAAATCGGTGAAATATCGGATATCGGTCACGGACCGATATTTGATATATCGGTTCTCGCGGTGATATATCGGTGAGATATCGGTAATTGCATATATATATATAAAACACTAAAACCCATATAATATTAATAATAAGATACTAAAAACAAAGCAACAATCAAATGTCAAAGATAAGATTTCTTATAATTAGTGATCATAGAGCAACAATCAGACCCCAAGTGCAGCAGCTCGATGATCGATGATCGGTTGTTCGTTGTTGTTCGATGATCGATGCCTCGATGGAGCGAAATCAGACCCCAAGTGCAGCAGCTCGATGCAGCAGCTTGGAACTGCTCGATGCAGCAGCGAAATCAGACCCCCAAGTGCAGCTTGATGCAGCAGCTTGAAACCGCTCGATGGAGCAGCGAAATCAGACCCCCAAGTGCAGCTCGATGCCTCGATGGTTGCTCACTTGCTCCCGATTGTCGATGTTTGGCTCTGAAACATCAAACTGCTCCTCCCGATGGTCGACAAAAAACGAGCCCAGAACAAAAAACGAGCCCAGCGATATATCGGTGATATGGCTGATATTTAGAGGACAAAATATCGGCCATATATCGGTCATATCGGCCGATAATATCGGCACCGATATTCTGTCCGATTTTTTGGACCGATATGCAACCCAACCACCGATAACCGATATATCGGTGATATATCACCGATATATCGGCCGATTTAACTGCATAGGCTGTGCATAAGTGGTTGGTTCATCACTTGGATGTAAAGACAGCCTTCCTCAATGGAGACTTGAATGAGGAAGTGTATGTTGCCCAGCCTGAAGGCTTTGAGAAGAAAGGGCAGGAGACTAAGGTGTATAGACTGATTAAAGCCTTGTATGGGCTTAAACAAGCTACAAGAGCTTGGAATCAAAAACTACATGAAACCTTAGTGAAGTTTGGCTTTAAAAGGTGCCCAAGAGAACATGCTGTTTACAAAAGACAAACTGACAAAGCGGTAGTTATCCTAGGAGTTTATGTGGATGATATCATAGTGACAGGGTCATGTGTTGCTGTCATTACAGAATTCAAAGATATGATGTTGAGTTGCTTTGAAATGTCTGATTTGGGACTGCTACATTACTACTTGGGGATTGAGGTTAATCAATGCAAAGATGCGATATTTGTTACTCAATCTGGGTATGGTAGAAAAGTACTGGAAGATCAGGGTCTGCTGGAATGTAATGCTTCTAAGATCCCTATGGACCCAGGACTGAAATTGGGTAAGGATGATGAAGGTGAGGCTGTTGATTCTACTAAGTACAGGAGGGCTATAGGCTGTTTGAGGTACTTGACACAAACAAGACCTGATATAAGCTATGCAGTTGGAATAGCTAGCAGGTTTATGGAAAAGCCGAAGGTTACACATTGGCAAGTAGTGAAAACCATATTGAGATATGTGAAAGGCACTTTAGATCATGGTGTGTGGTATAGATATGGTGCAACAAGGGATTTGGTTGGCTATAGTGATAGCTCACATGCACCTACTAAGGCAGATGGCAAAAATACAACAGGCATGGTTTTCTACTTTGGAGGAGGACCTATTAGTTGGGTAAGCCAAAAACAAGAGACTGTGGCTTTGTCTTCCTGTGAGGCAGAATTTATGGCTGCTACTGCAACTGCACAGCAGGCCATATGGCTTAAAGGGCTAATTGAGGAGTTGATGAACAAGGAAATGGGTCCTATTTTGATCTATGTTGATAATAAATCTGCTATACAGTTGATGAAAAATCCAGTTTTCCATGGCAGATCTAAGCATATAGATGTGAGGTATCATATATTAGATCATGTGTTGAAAAGAAGTGTGTGATGGTGAGACACATTGATGGAAATGAACAAAAGGCAGATATACTCACTAAAGCATTGCCCCGGATAAAGTTTGCTGAAATGAAGAGTAAGCTAGGAGTTGGAGATTTGAAAGAATTAAGGGGGTGAATGTTAGTTAATTCTTTTGTTTAGTTGTATATTCAAGTATGTTTGTATGTTTGTATAGACTTTTATGCTTAAAAGTACTTAGTGCAAAGTATAGGGACTAGTTGTGTAAAATGTAAAGTTAGTTAGTTAGCTCTAACAGCTATATAAAGTGCTAGTGTGTATACTTTGGGTTTTAACACCCTTCAATAAGAAAAATACCGGAATTTTAAGTTGTAACACAAAGGGTGAGCCTTGGGCCCAGACACAAGGTTCTAAGAATATGAGGGTTTTTATAAGCGAGGCACATAATATAAAATAATGGCCTGTTTTGGGCTATTACAACCAGTAAGTGTTTCAAACACGTTCAAACCACTTTGGCTAGAAATTGGCCTAAACTTGGCCTGAAAAGGCGCTTAAGCGCCTGCAAATGAGGCTTTTGAAGCAAAGAAACAAGACTGCGCTGAGCTACGCCTGGAGCCCGGGCACGCATCCAATGAGCTATTGAGAACAGAAATATACTTATATTATAATCCACGTTTATATATACATCTTTATTCCTCTCTTGTCACAAGTTTTATGCAACCTAAGCGTCAAAAATCTTTCATTTGAGAGCTAATTAGCAAGAACTATTATGACTAATTTTCATAGTAAACACCAGATAAGTTTGATAGTAATCTATTTTTTGGAATAGAATGACTTGTGGCGTTTTATGCTTAGGCTATTAGAAAGCAGCAAATAGCAATTAATACCTTATTTCGAACTAAGCCACCAATCTTGATGATGTCACATTGCATTTCATCATTTAGAATCTTAAGTGCCTGAACAATAACTCCCGTGTAAAAACATCACATTACAGTATGTCGCATGAAGCAGTCAGTTAAAAGTATGTGTACCTGAGGTGCAGGTACACTCCTGGATAAAAGCTTAATCAGATCCCTAGATTTCACTATAATATATGGATCCATTGTCTTTCTGGTTGTAGAAACAGTCATTGATCCTTTAACCTGAATATCAATCAAATATTTTATATCAAAAGCTGCAACAACGAAAAAATAATTCTTAGATTTAATAAAAGAATAGTATTTTGAAAACGAACCAAATCCAGTTCACATGCAATTCTATATTGTTTCAATGTACTTTTAACTAAAGGCCAAACTTCTTGCAAATACTTCTCTGCAAGCAATAAATCATCATATCAGACTAAATGACTATATGAGTGCCCTTTAACCTCATGAACAAGAGGGTCCTAATAGAGAAACAGCCATATAGTAGAAGTAAAAAAACTGCAGATAACTACTGTGTTAATAATTAATTCAACAACAATAATCGCAATAACTTAAGAAAAAAAAAACAACTTTTGAAGTTGTATGCATTATTATACTTTAGGTGAGTTAAACATAATTGTCCTCATCTGCTTTTAACTGAAAAAAAAATTATTTGACCAAATTGACCCATCCAATTCCAAATCTCTCAGTTCATAAGTAAATGGGTTGAAATTGCCGTTTCTACTATATACGATAGAAATATATCAAGTTTATAAACAAATATGATTCCAAAGATGATAAAAGCTCTCAACAAATAATGGTGTACTAAGAGTAGCATACTTGTCATGGTTTAAAAAAGGGTGTGGTGCTATCAATTCGTTTGATCTCAAAAGCCGATGCGGGACGTACGCATATCGCATATGCAAGGCGTTGATTATTAAAAAGATACTAAAAAGTTATATATAAATAATAACTTAAACTTTTTATTAAACACTAAAATGTGTCACATTCTTATCATCTCTAGTCAGATTTGATCAACCGATGGTCAAATACTAAAACAAATTGCTCAATCAATGGTTAAATTTTATTCAATTGATGATAATATTTGTTCAATCAGATTTGAAAACTCAGAACCATTGCAATCGACGTGCTAACTAATTCAAATACCAATTTTACATATAAAGTTATAGTTGTTTGCAGAAGGTTAAACTAGTAATGGTAGTGAGTACCTCTATATTGAGGGAAGAGAGTAGAGAAAGAGCTAACTTCAAGTAAACATTCTTCCTCCGGAGCATCAACAATCTTCCACCGATCAAACTCCTCCTTTTCGTCCTTTTCGTCCCAAGGCTTCGGCTTGTCATGCTTCCCCTTGTGTTTCTTTCCTTTGTCGGTATTATTCTCCTTAACTTCAATGGCATCCATAGCAGCGGATTCTGGTATTAAACGAAAAAAAAATGTGAACATAAAGCCAATTGCAGTGCCACTATAAATTTATAGATAAATTCTCCTTCTCCAGTAATTACTTAATTCAATTCATGAACTGAGTGATCATATTCATACATTATTATATTCACTTCGTCGTTGACATTGAATGGGTGTTTTACCAAACACATATAACAACATCAACTGAAAGCCAGATTAAAATTTTAGCAAGGTTAAAAAATATATAAAACATCACATTAAGCCAATAATTATACAGAACTAGAAGTCGTCCAAATTGAACATTCCGAACATCTAAAGTACATAACATAAATTCGTAATAAATATCAAACATACTGCTGTGTTGCCTCTTAAGTGCTTAAACATTTTTAAGGAAAGTTTAGTGCTGAATCGTGAGCAGAATCATGAGAAGGTGGTGCATACCTGGCGGCGAACGGCTGCGAGTGGCGGTCCGGCGGTGGTGGAGGGAGACGGTAGGGTTTTTCGTTTCTAGAAGGTTCAAAGTGCAGATGATTGATTATAAGAGGCCCTCCAACGGGAAACAAAATTGCAAGAAAGTTTAAATGGGCCTATTGTTTAATTAAAAAACAGAATCTTTTACTTGGCCCATTATAAATAAAAAGTAGGTCGGTAGATTAATTTTCTGGCCCAATGGTTAAGTCTCGACCTCTATTCACCCAAGGCCCAAGTTCGAGTCTTTGAGAAGAGGAAGAATAATTGTACGTTTTGAAATTTGGATTTAACTCTCTCTCTTTTTATTAAGATTTACAAGGCCCTAGATCCATAATACTTCATTTGATGACTATCTATACGGTTATTTATTATTACTACTAGAAGGATGACCGCGTAATGTAGCGGGACGACATTTTATATCCGGCACACGTTTTTAATATTTTGCTATTCTTGTAGTATTTTTTAAAAAAGTCTATTATATTTTTTCCAAGCTAAAACTTAAATCACAAAATCAATCGGTTCTGCATGACTACTTGTACATTTACGCATTAACTTACTGCATCCTCACAAAATACATTGATTTAGCAAAAAGTTTACATCAATACGTTTAAAAGAAACACAAGTTACAATTATAGTGTTAAAAAGTTTTTAAACATGATATATTAAAAGATATAGTTGGAATCTTAAAACACATAATTTTTTCTGGTTTATAGGTAGATAAAGTAAAGTTTTATGTAGTGAAAGATTATTATGTAACTAATTATCGGGGGATAATATGTAAATAATATTATAAATACTATTTTACGCTCAAAAGTGTTAGTATCTTATGCATTGAATGTAGTAACTGTTCTTAATTTTATGGTATCTTAAAATACCCCTCGCATGTGCTTTATGTATAGTATAGATTTGTCAAATCAAAAATCAAATCAAACAAATTTCTTATTTAGTATTATTATTTGTTAAATCAAAAATCAAATCGAGGCGAATTCAAAATGGTAGAAACTAACTGAAAGTATTTTTTCACATTAGTTTTAGTTTCAAGCTAAAATTTTAAACTTTACTAAGATTATAGACAACGATGTTAATCGGTATGAGGTTTGGGTTCTTTAGTTTTATGGGTTTTGTAATGGGCTAAACTTTTAATTGATTATACCAATAGGAGCATCTATAGTTAGGGATGACAATGAAAGCCAAACTCGATGGGAATACCCGAACACGAAACATATAGGACAGATATAGGGTTGGCTACATGTGTATGAGATTACTATTTGTTGATGTGCCCATTTATGTGGTTATATACTCAACATGATCTTCTAATGGTCCTTATGCATTCCCAATTTTCAATTTCACGATTGCCTCTTGCATGCTCTAACCACCGAATTATCACTTCCTTGATTCAACAAATCGGCTTAGTTATCTTTCAAAACCTTTTTGATTTATGTGTTATGAGATTTATATATATATATTTTAGTTATTTGAGACATTTTATGGTGATTATGATAGATATAATTAATCAATAGTTATGTAATAGATACCCAATGGGTTTTGGGTCGGGTATACTCAAAATATATTTTTAGTAAAGTAACGGGTATATTTGGTACTTGACGGATAATTAGGCGATAGATACTAGATTGATTTTGAGTAAGGTATGCGACAAACTCTTATAATCGAGTATAGGGTTGATATTATCCAATCCCGTCCAAACCCAATCTCATTAGGAGTGTTCATTCGTTTGTTTTTATTAGTTCGATCTATTTGGTTGGTTTATTCAACTTTGAAATTTCTTTAGGCATATCTGAGAACTAAACCTAAGTGAATTAGAAATATGTCTAACCAAACCTATTTCAACCAATTTTAATTTGGTTCGATTTCAATAAAAATTAAATTCAATCTAATAATATTTTTGCCTAGTTTTAGTTTCATATTTGCATAATAAACTTGCACTACAAATCAATTTGATATAAACAAATTAGTCATATATGTTTACATTCTTTAATATATAAGGTCAATATAGACGGAAATCGACTTTGAATATATGAATCAGTTAGAATTTTACCCATGTGTGTTGCGGTGTGTAATCAAAATCTTTATGCAAACCCACGTGCAAAAACTCCAAAAATAGAGTTCTTTTATGTCATTTTAAGGAATGAACCTGTGAGTGCATCATGTGAGAAATGATAGTACATTAGTGAGATCAGTTGCATATTTCACTCGCTAATGTCTGACATGATCAGATATGATGTGTCGACAATATCATGCTATTATACTGAAAAGTAAATTCTTGTGATTAAACTAAATCTCTAAGCTTGTATGTGTATTCATCTAAGTTGTTGTGAGTTGTATTAGCTTATCAGATTGTTTGCTTGTTAAGTTACAATTCTCACACCTGATGGTGATGTGACTAATCATAAGATCTGTTACAAGCATCATTTCGCTTCTCTGTTATTAGTTATCATAGACCTGAAGTGCTGAGATATCCTCTGTTGTAAGTCATTACAGACCTGGATATTCTACTTTGATGCAAAAGATGCTAATGTGCACAACCCATTCACATGGATGGTTAGAGTTGATCAAATGGTTATCCATGATCATTCTCTATTACATTAAGTAACATGAGCTCTGATTATGCATATTTGTTAGGTAATAAGTTGAGAATGTGTGCTTACCTGCATGTCTTGATGATTGTTGATCCTCTAAGTCTTGGTATAAGTCACATCATGTCATATCTTAATCTACCCTAATCAATCCAAGAATTGAACAAGTAAGTGAGCTGATATTTTAGTCAAAAACACTCATTTTCTATCCTTAGATCTTGTGTCTCCTTTGCTGTGATATCACTAACCTGGAGCACACTTGATTAGGATTTATTCATTGTCTATGACTATTCACATTTTATTTTGTTTTAATGTACCGATCTTCGCTGATATGATCTCACTACAGCCAATGATTCTATTGTAACTATTAGATTTTTTTTCTGCTTTAATTTTGTTTTTTTGCATGTTTTTTGTGTGCAGACAATTTAATAATGATAAATGTGATATTATTATGTTACCTTTGGAAACTTATAAGTTTTTTAAAAACTTAAAAGTTTAGGTGGAGTAATAAAAAGAAGAATTGTCTCAGAAAATCAAAATAAAAATGTTGAATTGAAAGGATGATGCTTTATGTTCAAAGTATGTGTGTGGTTGATAATGTAAAATTTTGAGTATAATAAAATGAACCTATATAAATTTGCAAGTGGAAAAGCTTCTTTTAAATGTTGAAAATAAGAAAATTTATTTATTTTGAGACTAAAATGAAGGGACAATTTATTTTGAAAATTTTTAAATTAAAATAAAAGGGGTTAAAAGGATATAAGTAAAAAATTGAGGGTCAAAAATGTAATTTTGTGAGAAAAATTCAAAATCCTGAAAATTGTTTGAATATTAGTACATGAACAGTGCTAATACATCCAAACAGTGTTCGGATGAAAGATGTAAAAAATGCAAGTGTTTTGAATATCATGCGTCTAAACAGTGTACATAAGTCCTTTTTAGGTGTATGAAGAGTTTTCAGAATTTGTACAAGTGTTAGACGGTTCTAATGATTCCATGCGTCTGAACAGTTCTCAAACGTCTGAAAATCTGAATTTGTACAAGTGTAGACGGTTCTCATGATCCCATGCGTCTGAACAGTTGTCAACTGTCTGAGAAATCAGTCGAATTAGTTAACTGTTAGACGGCTCTTCAATCTCACGCGTCTACACAGTACAAGACGGTTTTGTGTAAAATGACCAAGTGTTGGAAGTTTCTATAGATTCATGCGACTGAACAGTGCTCAAACGGCTGAACAGTGCTCAAACGGCTGAACAGTGCTCATCCGGTTGAACAGTTCAGAAATGTCTAAACAGTTCTCAAGCGGCTCAACAGTTGTCACGTGTCTAACCCCAAACGTCTAAACAGTGCTTATCTGTCCTAAATTTTACACTTAATATATAAAGCACACTTCTTATTTTTCATTCATTCACAACTCACAGTCTCAAAACACTTAAACTATGTCGATCCATTTTCACCTATTTCATCAAAAATTGTCATTTGTTCTTGAAACATTCACATTCGAAAGGTTATATCAGTGGTTTGCAAATGTAAGTTCAGTGTATAATCATCAAATTTCACTTCTTAGAATCAAACTAGGTCAGACGGTTCTCATATGTTTGAACGGTTTGAACCCTAAAAAGTTATAAAATTTTTTGAAAATAATGAATTAATCTGAACAAAAGATCTAAAATTGATTTCACATTATTGATATACAATTGAATTTCAAACAACTTGACAATTGAAACTGGTGTTTTCATGAACTTCGATTTCAAAGTGTTCATCTTCATTCAAATGAAGAAGATGAACAGGTGCACAAATTGAAAACATATTCTTAAATAAAAATTAATTTATAGTTCATAAGAACTCAATTGAAAATCAACTTTGATCAATGTTAATTGAACTAATATGTTTTGAATCTATGATACAATAAAGTGTAAATAACATCAGTTGACAGAATTGCTATAATTCTAGACAGTGATTAATTATGCTTGTTGATTCATAAAACGTAAGTGTTTTCAAAACATAATAGTTCATGTACATAAATTCAAAGTTTAACAATAATCAAATCATTTAAAATTCATCATCTTAACTAAAATTGTTTGTGTTTGTGCAGATGGCAGAATTGATGTTTGAGCCCAAACATAATGTGGCTGCATTCTTAAATGAGGAATGTAGAGAAGCTAATGGTTATGAAGAGATAATCAGATTTTTGCTAAGGACCAAATATGTCTATGAAATGTGTGCTAGACTAATGATATATGCTAGACTAATTAAAAGATTTTGGAGAACAGCAGAGGTTGAAGTAGATGAGGCTGGTCACAAAGTGGTGAGAGCTTTTATTACAAATGATAGAATGCTTGAAGTATCAGAACAAGCAATTCGTACAGCTCTCAGACTTGGAGAAAATGATGTTAAAAACTTAGCTGAATATACATTCAATGAATGTAGGGAAGTATTTTTACAAATGGGTCATCCAGATAACTTCCCAAAGAACCAATTTTACAGAGCTAGAGTGTATAATCACTGAAATCTTTTGTGCTACATTTTTCAGCAGTGTATGTCCAAAAGGAGTGCAGGATGGGATTCCTTTCCTGTTGATATTGCATCTCCAATCATTGCATTAGCCACGAACAGGAGATTTAACATGGCTAAATGGATAATGAATGGATTCATTTATAATCTAGAAAAGGGAAGGAGACATAAATATCTGATGTATCCTAGATTCCTTCAAATGTTGATTAATAAAGAGAATCCTGACTTCTATATTGATGGTGTAGAAGGGGATAAATTACAATTAGAGCACATGTCAGAAGTTGTGTACAAAGGACTTGCTGTTATTTCTGGTGCTCCAAATATTCCTTTGTTTGACTACATTAGGAATGTTGCTATGGACAATGTAGATATCAATCAACAACATTTCCACCTGACAGAAGATGAGCCCATAGATCCAAGAGATCTAATTGAAGATATTATGGAAGAGCTGATTGATGAGTCTGATAAAGAAGATAATGATGATGATGCTACTGATAGCTCATCTGAAGAAGATAATGATAGTGATGATGATGATGGTGCTAATGAAGCACATCAAACAGTTAGTAGTGAAAGAATTGTGTCTGAGCATGGTTTTGATACCCATGACTTGGGTGAAGGAACTTCTGCTGGTGCAATGCCTGAGGAAACTCAAACTAAAGCTCAAGATGAAGAGTTAGATGTATATGAGCATGCTGAAACCACAATGCATTTTGAAGATTCACAAAATCAAACTTCTGACTTTGATTTTATTGAAGCTGTGCTTTCAGAGCCTATGTTTCAAATCTATACTCAAGAAGAGACTGCAAATATACCAGTTATTACAACACACAATGTGTCTGTACAAACTGAGGAAATCTTGGATGTGAATGAGCTTGATAATCTAAAAGATGAAAACATTGCTCAAGAGAAAATAATAAATGATTTGAAAGAGGAAAATTAAAAGCTAAAAAGAGGAATATTTTTCTTGAAAATGAGATGGAAAAGCTGAAGGAAGCAAATGAAAAATTAAAGGAAGAAAATTAGAACAAGGATGAAAAGATTGTGATGTATGCTAAAGACAAAGAAGATATGATAAATAATTTTGAAGTAATGATAAAGGATTATGATTTGCTTGAAGAGAAACATAAGAAATTGGCTAAAGAAACTGAAAAGTTTAAAGAAGAATTAAGTAAATCAAAGGAATCACAGAAACCAATCTCTCCAGAAGTTGAGATTGTGTCTGAAATGGTTCCTATTGATATGGATAAAAGTGTTGAAATGGAGAAAGGAAATTAGATGACATAGAAGCTCAAGTTTTACCTAAGTCTTCTTCAAAAGTACAAAGGATTGAAAAGATTGATGCAGAAGAGGTGCAAGAAGCTCAAGAGCAATATATTCAAGAGAAAATTGGTGCATTAAAGGATATTGAAGAAGAATATAATGATGAGTGGTATGATGAAGTTCTTGATGATGAAGATATTTAAGAAGAATTTGAAACTCATTCTTTATTCGAGCCAGCTAAAGAGCATGATGACTTCCCTCAAGATTTTGAAGAAAGATACAATTATCTTATGAGGATGAAGTATAATAGGGTATTTTTGGATGGGCTTAGAGTATCTCAGATCAATGATGAGTATGAAAAATGTATTGCTGCTAAATCTGTTGCCCCTATTGACCCCAATGAGATTATCATGGAGCACGGTGAATGGTACCGAGCTCAAGAGAGCATAAATGTTGAAGAAGTTCCAAGTTCAGAGCAGCATCATCTAGACCCAGATGAAATGAGCATTCCTGCTTTAAGGTCTTGGTTGTAAGCTAGGAACTGTCCATGGAAGAGATTGAAACGACTTCAATCTGTTTCATTGCGAAATCTAGTTAGAAGCTTCCAACAAACAGAGAAGCAATCTAACAAAATGATCATTCTAGATACTGACAATCCTCAGTATTTAGATATCACTAAAAGAACAAGAATCTTGAAACCTTAAGAGATAAGTCAAATGGCACAGAAGTCAAGTGCGCATGAAAGAAGACAAGAGCTAATTAAGATGTTTCCAAGTTCAGAAAAGCAAGTGTACTAGGCTTCTTCTGAACAGAGACAAATCTTTGATAGTGCTAGATCAACGGGAGATTTGGTAAGAAATGTCTTACAGAAAGGACAACTAATGGCTGAATTATTAAATGCAATGATTGCTCCTGACTTCACAAATCAAGTCAAAATCATAGCATGGAAGTATGATGATATTTTGATGCTTTTTTGATTAAACGAATAAATGTTGTATGTGATGTTTATCACTTTTACTCAAGCATTATTAAACTTCCTGTACAAGACTTAAAAGAATTAAACAAACTTCTTCTGATTAATCCATCTGGAGCCAAATAAGGAGAGATGTTTGTAGAGCTTTTAAGTAGAGGACTAGCTAGAACAAGTAATTTCCTTCAAACTCGCTGTGATCAAGAAGACAAGGAATACTTTTCTATGCTAAAGAAGAACAAGAAGATCAGGGGGTTACAATCAGAAGAAGAACACTTTATGATTGAATTTTGTGATAAATATTTTTAAAAAGTAACTACCCTAGGACTAAAGGTGATAGATGGAAACTAAAAGGCTAAACTGATTCTTAGAGGGTTCTATAATACAAAGACTTTTGAGCTCAAATTGGTCCGAAATCTCGAACACTGGGATGAGGACATGATCTCTTTATTTGGTGCTTTTGAGTTAAAACTACTCCTCATTTTTGTCTGTTCAAAAATTTGAGAAAGTATCACCAGAGGTTGCAGAGCAAGATAAGAAATATTTTCTCTCTATTATCAATGTTATGAATGCTGCTATGGAGAGAATATCTTTGACAAAAGCTCTTGCATATGCAAATATCATGAAGAAAGATATAAAGGAAATAGAGTTCATGCGTATATCAAGGAAAGGAGTATTGGAAGTATATTTAAAGGAAAGTTCAAATCTTATTGAATTATATTCTAATATTGATATCACTGCTCTTTCCAAAGAAACTCTAGAACGAATGAGTCAAATGGAGATAAAAACTAACGAAGCACGTCCTGAACAAGGAATTCTTGCAGGAAAATTCAAGTCAGTTATTGCAAATGCTTTGAAGGATCAAGAGAAATTCAAGGAGAAGCCAATGTTCAAAATAAAAGAAGAACCAGAAGATTTCTTTGCAGATTGAAGAATAAAGCCGATAAAGACTGAAGATAGGAATATTAAAGAAGAAAAAATCTGAATACTGAAGATTTTAAAGACAGAAGACAATGTAAATCTTAGGGGGTTATTATTAGTACTTCTTTAAAGATTAACATTTTATCTTTATGTGTCTTTTTGTCTTTTGTAATAGTATAGGGACTAGTATTGTAATTAGTTAGTTCCTTTTTCATGTTTATTGGTAGTATATATAGCATAGACTTGTGTAGGTTAGAAGGACGAGAATCTGCTTATACTCTTTGTAATTGTCTTTGCTTTATATCAATAAACTCATTGAATTTTGTTGATATTGAGCTTTGATTTGATTACTTTGATTGTGTTTTTCATTGACTTGTTATCTAATATCATCACAGATCTATACATTTGATCCTATCACTCTTGTTTCTTGTCCTAAGTTGAGCCTAAGAAGGTTGATGAGGCTTTGAAGGATGGAAGTTGGGTTGAAGCAATACAGGAGGAGATGCTTCAATTAAAAAGGTAAAAGGTTTGGAACCTATGTCCTCTTTCTCAAGGGAAGACCATAATAGGTACCAAGTGAGTTTTCAAGAATAAGAAAGATGATAGAGGACTTGTCATCAAAATAAGGCTAGACTAGTTATTCAAGGGTACACATAAGAAGAAAGGATTGACTAAATAGATGTTCTTGTTCCTATGGCAAGACTTGAAGCTCTTAGAATATTTCTTACTTTTACTGCATCCAAGGATTTCAAGGTCTACCAACTTGACATCAAGTATGCCTTCTTATATGGGGTGATTGATGAGGAATTGTATGTTAAACAACCACCTCACTTTGCAGATCTAGATCATCCTGATTATGTTTGCAAGCTTGACAAAGCTCTCTATGGGCTACGTCAAGCTCCAAATAAGTGGTATGAGACACTATCATAGTACCTTTGTCAACATGGTTACAAGAGGGGTACTATTAATGGAACACTCTACATTAAAGGAATAGAAAATGACTTGATGCTGGTTCAAGTTTATATAGATGACATGATCTTTGGGTCACCTGAACCAAAGCTCTGTAAAAGACTTTAAGAAGTTGATGAAGAATAGATTTGAAATAAGTTCCATGAGGGAACTTAATTTCTTTTTAGGAATTCAAGTGAAGCAGGTTGACAATGGCATCTTTATAAACTAGTCAAAGTATGTCCAAGACATACTAGTTAGATTTCGTCTATCTAAATGTAAGGTTGCTAAGACACCCGTAGCCAGAAACCACTCCTTAGGACATGATCTTGATGGGGAGTGTGTTGATGAATATCTTACAGGGCTCTGATTGGGTCTCTTATATACCTCACAGCCAATAGCCCTGATATCATGTTTGCCTCATACATCTGTGCAAGATATCAAGCAAACCCCAAGATGTCATAACTAGTTGCTGTTAAAAGGATTCTTAGATATCTCAAAGGAGCTCCAAAGAATTCTGACTTCAATTTGTATGCTTATACAGATAATGACTATGATGGCTGGAACATGACTATAAAGTCTAAATCAGGGATATGTCATTTCCTTGGTGGAAGGATTGTCTAATAGCAATGCAAGAAACAATCATGTGTGACTGCATCAACTACTGAAGTAGAATACATTGCTACTGCAAGCTACCATGCTAAAGTACTTTGGATTCAAAATCAAATGACAGACTACGGATTCAACTTCAAGGAGACTCCCATCTACATAGACAACAATAGTGCTATCTCTATTATAGAGAATCTTGTGCAACACTCAAAGACAAAGCACATCAACATTAGGTGTTATTTGATAAGAGATAAATTTAAAAAGGGATTTATAAACTAGTCAAAGTTAACACAAATGAATAATATGCTAATTTGTTCATAAAAGCTTTTGATGAATAAAGTTTTAAGTATCAGCTATTGGGATTATTAACTTTGAGTAGATTTTCTTATGTAAGGCCCCGTTCCCGGGACACTTACAGCTGGTCATTCATTGCACATAAAACATATATTTTACAACTATTTTAAATAGACATTGCAGCGGAAACATTCAAAAGAGATATCTCATTCATCATAAAAGCTTTTTGCAAAGCGATACATCATTAGTCAATTACAAAATAGTCATAATCAGTGACTTTTAGTGGTAAGAGGATTCCTTAAGTAATCCCGTTTATTTGAATCCTCAACAAACGCCACTTTGTTTTCTAAATGCATTCTACCTAATACATTACAAAAATATTAACAAAGGAATGCCATCCCAAAAGAGCTGAGTAGCAACCTCGTGCCATCCTCAGCAACACTACCTGCCAACTGGAAACACATAAAAAGTCAGCGATGCTGAGTGAGTTCTAGTTTTATAATAAAACATACTTTTCTTTCGTTAAAACCGTTTTTACATATATGCGATCACACAACATACGTACATATAGATAATCTTATTATTATCTCCATTGTTCGTTCATTAACTTTCGTTCGTGTACTGTTCATTATTAACAGTCACATTCTTTCTTGCGTTCATACGTCTTTTACATACATTCATACATTCATTACATTCTTTCGTACGTTCGTTGCATTCAGTCATACGTTCATTACATTCGTTCATACATTCAATACGTTCATTCGTACGTTCATTACATTCGGTGACATGTACAATACCCCGAACATTTTACACTACTGCTGGTGCTGGACCTGTGGTAATCAACCACGAACGTTGTGCACTACTGCTGATCCAGTCACCTAGGGTAGATACATGCACCACTTATCTTTCCTCTTTCATTCAGGATCAATACCATACGCTGTACTCCGAACATTGTGCACTACTGCGGGTGCTGGACCTGTGATTCACCAGTCACCTAGGGCAAGCGACAAGGATCCCATACATATGGTGAATCACAAAGACTGACCCCAATGTGCATCCTTCAGGGTAGCTAACCCGCACACCGTTGAGCTAACACCTGCAATGGGTGTGCACCTCCATACATTTGCTTGCAAGCCTTTCTTACATTCATTCGTTCATTCATTAATGCATGCATTCATTCATCATGTTCCTCTTTCATTATCTTTCACTTTACGTTTCTTATTACTTTCGTTTCATTCATTAATCATAACACATAAATTCACGAATAGATAAACACGTATTGAAAACAAGGAACATCGATATTTACAAATCATCAGTCAATACCATCATATAGGGCTACATCATACTTATCATACATACATCATGCATATACATGCAATACTATCTCTTTCCTCGTACGCAACAGCCCTATTTGGGCGATTGGACATACTTCAGTCGCGTGGCCTCCATGCGACTGGGTCATGCGATTGGGCAACTATGCGAATGGGCATACAATCGTGCGAATGGACCTCCTATCGTGCGAATGAACACTATACGAATGGGCTTCTATGCGACTAACCCTTAGTCGTGCGACTTAACAACTATGCGACTTAACCTACGCGACTGAGCTCCCATTCGCATGACCTGTCGTACGACTGAACATCAGTCGTTCCTCAGTCGTACGATTGGCCCTCCAGTCGCCTAGCCCTAACTGGGCAGCGACTGGAGTTCATCCCAAACTGCAGCAGCGACATACGACCTTCAAACTCTTCCAAACTCATTTCCAGCCCAAATTACCCCTCCTAAACCATAAGGAATCATACTAGGGTATCATACAAGCACATACAAGTCCAAAATCGCACTCTAAACACATCACATACAATTACACCCAAATGGGTCAAACTCATACATTTCAAAAACGGGTTTAAATGTGTTCCAGCCCCAAAATCGTTTGAAAACAAGTAAATGAGGGGTCCTAGAACTCACACAAACAAGAAGAAGATGAAGAGCTTCGTTTGGACTAGTCACTCGACAAGTTTCGAGCCCGAATCACCACTTTCTCTCTTTTTCTCCTCTTTCTCTCTTCTTTCTCTCTCCGCTCTTCTTTTCACCAAATTTTGCAAGTGTGGGGAGGGACTATGGTTGCCCCTCCTTTAAAGCTACAACTCAGTCGCCTGACCCCAGCCGACTGGGCCTTCAGTCGCCCGAACACCATGCGGTTGAACCTCCAGTCGCCCGATCACCATGCGATTGGGACTCCAGTCGCATGAGTTTCATGCGATTGGGCCTCTAGTCGCATGACACTCCAAAAAGTCAAATTTCCGGGTGTTACATCTTATATTAGTTTCAAGATTATTTTTCAAACATGTATGTCTTAAGTTGTCTATATTATCACTCATATAATCCCTTGTTATCCTGGAAGAATTTTTTTTTTCAAAATGATATTTCTTAGAGTTTTAAGAATAAAAATGATATATTTTTTCGGAAGAAATTAGCTTGACTTTGGAAGATAGTTATGTCTTTAAAATAAATAACTACTTACAAAGAAATTTACCTTCGGAAGAATTTTAATATATCTTCCGAAGCTTAAAGATGCTTCTAAGTACTTATATGTTTTAAAGGACAATTTTCTTCCAAAAGCAATTAAGTATCTGAAGCTTTATTCATCCTTTAAATAAAACTTTTGAAGTTTTATATTTTTCGAAATCAAATATTTCTCAGAAGTGAAATTACACTAAGTAATTTCCTTCTAAGCAACTCTTGTTAAAACTAAGAAATATCTTCCGAAGCCAAAGTTTTTCAAAACTCCCGAAGACAAATTACTTCGGAAGATTTTCAACTTTCAAGATAACTACCTTTTTGGCACTTTTTCAGAAGTGGGAATGACATCCTGAATTTAAAGTTTATTCTTTTGCGTTAACTTTGTCTCAAATCCAACCATATCTTTCGCCTTCTCCTTCATCTGAAAAAGTTCATAATCTAAATTCACCAACAAACTACCTTTGTTCTTAGCTTTTTTCACTCAGAAGCTTTCTAAAATGGCCAACCCTGAACCTAGAAACCAACCAAATTTTTCTATGTATCTTCACAAGCAACATAATCAAGTTGCTCTATTGTCATCTGAGAAAGATCCTGGTTTCTCAGATGTTTTCCGCTACCTTTCTTAATCAAGCTACTTCACTGCTCTCACAATAGACCCTCAACTGTATGAAAACAGCTTCTACAGTTTTGGAGGACCTACCAAATGGTCATATGGACGGTGAGAAGGCACTGTCTACCACAGTGCAGGGGAGGACAATTTTCATCACTCAAGCCACAATCAACTCTCATCTGAGGCTGAATAATGAAGAAGGCGAGTTGTCCTTCCCCAAATCTGCTATCAATAACTCATTCTAGCAGATGGGATATGAAGGGGAATACTCTATAAGAACCTTAAAAAAGGGTAAGGTCTCCTCTCAATAGAAGTACATCTTTTATGTTGTAATTCACTCTTTTTCAAACAAACATAGAGGATGGGACTAGATTCCGAAGGACTTATCCTTTATAGTCCATAGGATGGTTCAAGGGGTCAAGTTCAAGTACTCTTAGTTTGATTACATAAACTTGCTTGCTAACTTGGACACCTTAGAGTACTATATGTTCCCTAGATATGTTCAACATATTCTTAACTATAAATTGGGCTCACAGTTATGGGTAACAGGTAATACTCTTAACCTGGGACAGATGAAGGTCGACATCTTTAAGACTATGAGAAAGACCACTATTGGCTTCTTAGGGGTAGAAACAACCCTTGTTCCAAAAATGTTAGAGTTCATTACTAAAGATGAAAACTTTGCCGTACCAGCCAATATTGAAACCACACCTTCTACCTCTGCACCACCCTGACAATCACAAATAACCATCACCTACACCAGAAAATCTAAACGAACCCTGCACAAACTACTCTGGTTGTGCAGGCCTCGATATACTCATCCATATAGGAGGACGTGGAAACAAGAGCTCCCACTTCCTCTTAGGAGTAGACCACCCCCATTACTTCTTTGATCAGTGCTGAGGTCCCTTATGCTCAGCCTGATGAGCTCATTTCCCAAGCCTTAAGCCATCACTCTGAGTCTCAAAACTCAATAGATCAACCTTAAGGGGAAAGCTACCATCCCCATCCATTATACTTAAGCCAATCCATCCCTGACCTTCAATTCTATGATGATAACGATATGAGCTTTAGTGAGTACCATGAGTCTCTCTTCTCCACCCCTGTTCAAGGAGAGATGAGTGCTCTTGGATCACCCATATCCAACCTACATCATCTAACCATAACTGTTGTGGACTCCCCTGAACATGTTCAGGAGGTCCATATAGAAGTGGCTCTCATTTTTATAGGTGATTACATCATTAAGACCTCAACCATAAAACCCAGCCTATTAACATTCTGTTGAAGCTATCATCGTGTAAGGGAAATGCAGTAGCCAAGAACAACAAGTTAGTAGTGAGGAAGAAGACCTTGGTCCTTTCTCTCATCCTCTAATGATTCTTCTGATGAAGATGAGGGGAGTCTACAACTAAAGGTGCAAAAAGTGTCCAAAACATGCACCTATGTAGTTGAAAGGTCAATCACCTAGAATATTAGGTAGCTACCTTATAAAGAGAGGTCATTGATCAGCAACTTGAGATGACCGATCTCAAGGGCAAGTTAGCTGGGAGACCTATCAGGCAAACTTAACCAGGTCCACAAGAACCTGTAGATGTGGTGGAGCTAACCTTTAGCCCCCCTATGCAAGAGGCTGATGCTACCAAAAAAGGAGAGAAAGTCCTACCTACACTCCTAGATCCTAGAAGTTCTGCTCAGTGTATGAACATAGAGGACTCACCATCCTCACTTGCCGTTGTCCATAATCAACAACCTCCTTAGGCTCATATTGATGTGGATCCCTAATTTAAAGCATATTTGAGGAGGGTATACCAGGGGGTTATGGTTACCCTATCCTACCCAGTTGAAATAAAATTGTAGGATGGAGGTATGATAGTGATAGAAGAGCCCTGATACTCTCTAGATTTCAGGGGAAGCAAGAAGTCTTTAACCTTCAAACCCTAAGATGCTATGAGAGTCTCCCACTAGTTCATCTGCCACTTGCCAACCCAAGTTAAACTAGGCAAGCTGACAGGTTAGCTGAGAGGATTCAACAAAGGGTGATGGAAGAGTTCAGAATGAGAACCTACCTATATAGACAGAGGTTAGCACGCAAGACTTTTAGTCAACTAGATACTCAGGTTGACTTTAAGATTAGCTTTGAAGGAGAAATGTTAGTTGGAGGCCTAGTAGTTGAACCTATGAATCTTGAGACAAGAACTGCTTCAACACCTAGTACCCTCAGTGAGGCATGAAGGTGTCTCACAACCTCTCTCTAGCTAGAGCTCAAGCACTACACCAAACAATGAAGGCCAAAGCTCTCTCCACCTTCAGTTACACAGGCCAGTAACTGACAAAGGGAAGATAAAGATGACCTCTAAGGAGATTGAGCAGGACAAGAAAAAGAGAGGAAGAGGAAGGGAAGGGGAGAAAGTTCAAGTTAGACCCCTGGCCTTGTAAAGGCTACAATCAGGGCTGCCCCAAGGATAAGCACTCAAGAGGATGAGTTGAGGGCAGCCAAATTAAACTATCTAGGATCTAGGAAGTACAATGTTAATGAACTCATCTCTCTTCTCTTGGAAGAACTGAAAGATCTGGCTGACATAGAAGTGCTAAACGAGAGGAAGGAAGTTAAGGATGGAGAACCGCTCCTTAAAATCAAAGAAGAAAAAAGAAGAAAGAGATTGTATAAAGCCTGTACCCTCTCCTAAGTTAAGGAAAGCCCTGAGGCAGAGGTTGTGGATATTAAGCAACAAACTCAGGTAGGTAGGGAACAAGACAGACAAAACATGATAACCTACCTTAGTGCCATGGGCCTCTATCAGGTAGTAGACCATCCTCTCTTATCTTATGAATACATTGAATTTGAATACCTCAAGCTGCTTGAGCAGGACGTGCTAAAAGGGCAAAAGGCTACTAATAGGAAAATTAAGGAAGAGGCTACAAAGTCAAGAGCCACCATCAGAGCAAATCAGAAGAATTCTGTTGATAGACAGAAGATGGTGAGCTTCTTGAAGCTTTATAGGTTCTCCAGAAGGAGATTTGATCCAATGTGTCTATCCACCATGGATGAGTACATTAGGGTGATCAAGTAGAAGATCAAGGGGTAAGCTAGTTGACTTGCATTCTCCACCAATTCAGGCTGTACATGAAGCTGAGGTCAAGGTTGAACTATAAGAGACAACTCAACCAGGACCTAGTGCTGCATTATAGCCAGCTTCTTCTTCTGACCCATAACAAGGTCCTGATCCTTCTCCTTTTGAACCTATGAAGGAAAAGGAACAAACTAAGAAGGAAAACAAGAACCATCTGGTACTAAAGGCCATCCTTCTCAATTAAAGTATAGAAAGAAGAAGAGGATGACCATTATAAGGGACAAGAAGAAGAAGAAGAATAAGAAGAAGAAGAAGAAGAAGGCCAAGGCATCCACCTCTATACCTCAGGATGGGTCAAAACATCCTATGGTTGATCAAGAAGAGGCTTCTCAACAAAGTCTACTCATTGTAGATCCTCTTGTTGCTGATTGACCCATCCTGTCTTGGGCATTTGCTACTAACCTAGACATATGATATGCTATTAGAGATTAAGGGGGTCAAGACATATATTTCTGGAAAAACATGCTTGACCTCCTTCTACATGATCTCTATGACATAAGAAGGTACTTTGAAAGTCTGAGGAACCTGACCAACTAATGATGAAGTGAATGGTCTTGATTCTGATGAGGACTGTCAATAATGAAGATTAAGATTCAAAGTGCTCCTTTAGTTTTGGTAGCATCAGCCTAGAGGGAGTTTGTAAGGATTACACTTAGAGGCTAATGCAACCAAAGAGCTCTCAACATGCACATGTGAAGTATATTCCTTACAAACTCCCCCTAGGCTAATGCTACCAAAACTGAAGTGTAACTTTGAATATTGATCTTCATCTATTGACAGTCCTCATTAGAATCAAGACCATTCCCTTCATCATTAGTTGGTCAGGATTACTTAGACTTTTAAAGTACCTTCGCATGTCCTAGAGATCATGTATAGGGAGGTCAAGCATTTTTTGATAAAAATAGATGTCTTGACCCCTCTTGATCTTTAGTGACATACCATCTATCTGGATTAGTAGCAAAGACCCAAGACAAGATAGGTCTCTCAACTATAAGAGGCTCTACTATGAGTGAAGTTGGTTGAGTAACCTCTTTTTGATCACCCTCTGGATGTTTTGATCCATCTTGAGGTGTAGAGGTGGATGCCTTGGGCTTCTTCTTCTTCTTCTTGTCCCCTCTGATGGCTATCCTCTTCATATTTTATATTTAACTAAGAAGGTTGGCCTTGAGTGCTAGATGGTTCTTGTTTGTCTTTCTCAGTTGGGTCGTTCTCCTTCACAAGTTCAGAAGGAGAGGGATCAGGACCCTGGTGTGGATCAGAAGATGAAGCTGGCTGAGATGCAGCACTAGGTCTAGGTTGAGTTGTCTCTTATGATTTAACCTTGACCTTAGCTTCAGGTGCAGCCTAACTTAATGGAGAATGCAAGTCAACTAGCTCACCCTTCTTTTTCTTCTGCTTGATCACACTAATGCGCTCGTCCGTAGTGGATTGAGACTTTGGACCAAGTATCCTTCTAGAGAACCCATACAAATTTAAGAAGCTCACCATCTTTAGTCTATCAACAAACTTCTTCTGATTAGCTCTGATGGTGGCTCATGACTTTGCAGCCTTTTCCCTCATCTTCCTCTTAGTAGTTTTCTGTTCTATTGAATACTTGTTGCTCAAGCTGCTTGAGGTATTCAAACTTAACATATTCATAAGACATGGGAAGTAAGGTCTGCAGCCTAATAGAGACATGTGGAACTCTGGTAGGTGATCATGTTATGTCTGTCTTGTTCCTTGTCTACCTGAGTTTTTTGTTCAGTTGCCAAAGTCTCTTCCTCAGGACTTTCTTGATCTATAGAGAGGGTAGGAGATTTGTATAATCTTTTTCGTCATCTTTCTTCTTTGACTTTGAGTAGCAATTCTACATCCTCAGCTTCTTCATCTCTTTTGACACTTCCATGTTAGCCAATTCATTAATTTCATCCAAGCGAAGAGAGATGATTCAATCTATGTTGTAATTCCTAGACCCCAAGTAGTTCAATTTGGTTGCCCTTAACTCAACCTCCCGAGTATTTGGCCTAGGGGCAGCCCTGATTGTAGCTTCCATAAAGCAAGGGGTCTCACTTGAACTCTCTCCCCATGTCTTCCTCTTCCTCTCTCTTTTCTCCTCCTTAATCTCCTTAGAGGACATTATCGTATTCCCTTTATCAGTCACTGGCCTATATGACTCAGGATGGAGAGAGCTTTGGCCTTAATCACTTGATGTAGAATTTAAGCTCTGGCAAGACAGAGGTTGTGTGACACCTTCACCAACTAGTGTCGCACTGAGGATACTATGTTTTAAGAAGTTCTTGTATCAAGGTTCACAGGTTCAACTACTGGGCCTTCAACTAAGGTTTCCCTCTTAAAGCTAATCTTAGGACCCACTTCAGTATTTAGTTGACAAACAGTCTTGCCTCCTAGCCTATATCTATATAGGCAGATTCTCATTCTAAACTCTTCAATCACCCTCTGCTGAATCCTCTCAGGCTCTCATCTAACCTGTCAGCTTTCCTAGTTTGACTTGGGTTGGCAAGTGGCAGATGAACTAGAGGGAGGCTCTCATAGTAGATTGGCGTTTGAAAGTTAAAGACTTCTTGCTGCCCCTGAAATCTAAAGAGTACCAGGACTCTTCTATCAGCATCATATCTCCATTACACTATTGGATTTTTAATAGGGTAGAATGGGGTAGACATAGCCCTTGGTATACCCTCTTCAAATAGGTTTTGAATCAAGGCATCCACATTAATATGGGCCTGAGAAGGTTGTTGAGTATGGACAAATGAAAGTGAAGATCATAAGTCCTCTATGTCCATACTACGAGTAGAACTCCTAGGTTCTGTGATTGTAGGTAGGACTTTCTTCCTTTCTTGGTAGCATCAGCCTCTTGCACAGAGGAACTAAGGGTTAGGTCCACCACATCCTTAGGTTCTTGTGGACCTATTTGAGTCTGCCTAATAGGTCTCCCATCTAACTTCTCCTTGAGATCGGTGATCTCAAGTTGCTGATCACTGACCTGTCTTTGCAAGGCATCCATCTTAGATTCCAGGTGACTTACCTTAGAAACTAAATAGGTGTAGGTTTTGGTAAGTTTTTGCACCTTTAGTTTCATACTCCCCTTATCTTGGTCAGAAAAGTCATAAGGGATGAGAGAATAGGATCAAGGTCTTCTTCCTATCACCAAGTAGTTGGTCTTGGTTACTGGATTTCCCCTACACCATAACAGCTTCAACAGAAGTGTCAATTGGCTAGGTTGCCATGGTTGAGGTCTGAGTGATGTAATCACTTACAAAAGTGAAAGCCTCTTCTGTATGGACTTCCTGAACATGTTTAGGAGAGTCAACCTTAATTGGGGTTTGATTATGTAGGCTTGATATGAGTGATTCAAGAGCACTCATCTCTCCTTGAGGAAGGGTAGAGTAGAAAGACTTATGGTACTCACTAAAGCCCATATCCTCATCATCATAGAATTAAAGGTCAAGGATGGGTTAGTTTAAGTTTAATGGATAGGGATGGTAGCTGTCCCCTGAGGTTGATACTTGAGTTTTAAGAGTCATAGTGATGGCTTAAGGCTTGGGCAATGAGCTTATCAGGCTGAGTATGAGAAACCTCAACACTGATCTAAAAAGTAATAGGAGTGATCTGCTCCTTAAGGGAAATAGGAGCTCTTATTTCCACTTCCTCCCGTATAGGTGGTTGTATGGGGCCTTTACAACCTGAGTAGCTTTTGCAGGGGTTTGTTTGGATTTTCTGGTGTAGGTGATGGTTATTTGTGCCGGTGAGGGTGGTGCAGATGTAGAAGGTGTGGGTTCAACATTGTTTGGTGCTGCCAAGTTATCACCTTGAGCAATAAGCTATAACATTTTTAGGATCAGGGCTGTTTCTACCCCTAAGAATCCAACAATGGTCTTTCTTATAGTCTTAAAGATGTCAGGCTTTATTCGTCCCAGTATAAGCATATTAGTTATTCCCCGTGTGCCTAGTTCATAATTAAGAATGTGTTGAACATATCTAGGGAACATATAGTACTCTATGAAGTCCAAGTTTGCAAGCAAGTTTGTATACACAAACAAGTAGTTCTTGAACTTGACCCCTTGAACCATTACACGGACTATAAAGGATAAGTCCTTACAAAATCTAGTCCTAACCTCCATATTTGTTAGGTAAAGAGTGGATTACAACATGGGGGAGATACTTCCATTAAGAGGAAACCTTACCCTTTTTGAAGGTTTTGACAGAGTGTGAATCCAAGGATCAAATAGGGAATTATCAGGTTAGATCGTACGAATAGTGATCGAGGAATTATCACTACTCGTTGTTTAATTAATTGATAATGAAACAACAATTGTAATATGAATCAATGAAGAACAAACCAGATAAATATAAAGCAGATGAACATAATAGATGAACAAACAAATTTGATTCAAATGTTTTCCATAAATACTGAATAATGATTACAATTGAACAAATGATGATTGATTGATTGTTATTGTTGATTGCTAGGATTTTAATGATGTATTGGTGTGTGTTATTATGATTGCTGTTAGGGTTGCTAGGGCTTGTTGTTTGATTTGTTAGGTTATGATCGCTGTATAAAAGTGTGCTCATATGCCTTGTATTTATAGGCTCGGGGATTTACTTTTAGGGTAAAGGTAACTTTTTTTATTATGGTAAGAAAGTTACTCAGAGAATATTTTTAATATGATGATTTCTGACTAAAGTGAAGTCATCCGCAAATGTTGACTTTATGATATCACTTCATTGAGATTGACTTGTTGACTTGATGTACTTAGTGTAGTACATGCAAGTGTATTGTTCTTCCTTAGGACTTGAGCCTTCTGTAGGACTTTTGTCTTCTGTAGGAATTTAGCCTTCCGTAGGACTTTGGTCTTCCGTAGGAGTTAGTCACTTGGGATTTCATCCGCAACAAGTTGTTCTTCCACAGGCACCATTCCTTGTTGTTCCAGCAGAACATCGATGGAAGTATAGACTGTTCATTCATAGATATGAAGATCTTGTATGAAGTGTAAGCCAAAAGTAGGTGGTTGACAAACATAGGTTTCCTCTTTCATTTAGCCATACAAAAATACAATTTTGACATCCATTTATTACATCTTAAAGTTCTTGTATGAAGTGTAAGCCAAAAATATACGTATAGCTTCAAGTCTTGCAACTGGAGCGTAGACTTCTTCATAATCAAGACCTTTAACTTGATGGAATCCTTGAACAACAAGTCTGGCCTTATTGGAAACAATCACATCTTTCTCATCCGTTTTGTTTTTAAATATCCATTTACTTCCAATCAGCAGCTTAGCCTGTGGAAGTTCACACAAATGCCACACATTTAGCTTCTTAATTGCATTAGCTCGTCTTGCATAGCCTCAACCCAACTATTTTCCTTTAGTTCCATCTCAAAGTTCTTTGGCACAATTTGAGAAATAAAGCATGAATACAAGCATGTATTTGTTTCTCTAGATTGACTTTGAGTTCGAACACCTTGTGATAATGGACCAATAGTTGCTTTAGTTGGATGGTGTTTATGAATTGTCAACTGAAGAATTGGATCTTCAGAAATAATTTCATCTAAATTAGACATATGACCAATAGGTTCTTCAATAGTATTTCCTTCATCCGGTTGATACACAATGTCTTCCTCTTGATCATTATCATTATCAACAGATAAGTTTTCAAACCGAAGAAGGTACATCTAAAGATTTTCCTATAACTGAAGATAACATCAATCCAACATCATCAGAAAAAAATATCTTAAATTGATGATGACAAAGATGGATTAGATGTATAAACAACATTAGAGAGATTAAATGTTTCAAATAACAAAGCATAATCGTATACCCATGAAGGAGCAGAACCTGCATCTGTTTTGTTAGATTCATGCCAATCTATATCAAACGACTCAATTATTTGTTTGGATATTTTATTATAAACCATGTATGCAACTTTGTTGGTTGAATACCAAACAAAATAACATTCATCAGTTTTTTCATCAAACTTTGATTTAGAATCAGACATGTTTAACAAAATACAATAACATCCAAATGTTTTGAAATATTTTACTTTGGGTTTTTTGTTTGAAAATGATTTTATAAGGAGTCATGTTTTGTTATTTGTTGATTAACATATAATTCTAAACATAACATGTAGTGCTGACAGGATCTCAGCCTCTAGTTTGATCAATTAGGTTGTATTCGCAGTGGATTTAGCACGAGAATTAGCAATTACAGCAAGAACACATATGATTTTGCATGTAACAGTACTAGTATAGAGAGAGAGAGAACAATTCTGCCAAAAAGGTATTTTCTTTTACTCACACGTTTCGGCACGGTTATAATTAGGTCATCTTCCTTTTATAGAGGAAGAATGACGTAGGCTGATGTCACTTGATAGTGACATCAAACCGTTATTAACAAACTACTGATAGAACACTAAACTACTGAAGATGTCAAACAGCTGACATCTTCTTACAAAATGCTAAGTGTTCTAACTTATTACAAACTACTGAAAGGAAAAGAAACTACTGAAAGGTACAACGACTGAAGAACAAACTCTTCAGTAGTTTACAACTACTGAACTATAACAGCTGAAGAACAAACTCTTCAGCTGTTGTACAAACTACTGAAAAGGAAAAATACAAAACAACTGAAAAGTAAAAACCATCACAACAACAAAGAAGACTTCTTCAGCTGTTGTGACAAACTCTGAAGCTTCAGCACTTGGTCTTCAGTCATTGAGCTTCAGACGTTTCATCAGCTGATGACTTCAGTAGTTGTCATCAGCTGATGTCTTCAGTCTTTGTCTTCAGACTTTGTGCATCAGTTGTTGATCTTCAGATTCTTCAGCTGTGATCTTCAGCACTTGAATCTTCAGTACTTGAAGTCTTCAGTACTTGTATTCTTCAGTACTTCAGACTTCAGTACTTGTCTTCAGTACTTGGGTATTCTTCAGTACTTCAGACTTCAGTACTTGTCTTCAGTCTTGGGATCTTCAGCTGTTGTTCTTCAGATCTTTGATCTTCAGCTGTTGAGTCTTGTGAAGCCATCTGATGAAGCCTTCAGCAGTTGTTGTGATGTCATGTGGGACTTAGAGGTTTCCTGATCTTGGCTCATTGGTTCTTTTGGTCCAACAAGTGCTAACAGCTTCAGCCCAAAAGAAACATGACAATCTGGCTGCTGATAACATTGTTCTAGGAGCTTAAATTAAAGTTTTGTTACGTATTTTAGCAACTCCATTTTTTATGGAGTTCCTACAGAACTAAATTTTCTAGCTATCCCCTTATAATCACAAAATTCATTCAGAGTATGATTGCAAAAATATGTTCCATTGTCACTTTGAATGCACTTGATGGTCTTGTTAGTATGATTCTCCATAAGGGCCATGAACTTCAGCAGATAAGATATCTCATCCTTAGTTGCTAAAAAAATCCAAGTAAATCTTGAAAAATCATCAGTAATAACAAAGTAGTGTGCACGGCGTCCCAAACTTAAAACACTAACTGGACCAAATAAAACCATGTGTAACAAAGCAGTGACACGTTTTCTTTCATTATCCTTAAAATCTATTTTTGATTTTAATTTCTTTTGTTTGTTAGATATTTTTGAACAATCATTTTTAGAAATAAAAAACATCTGAAATTTCATTGAATAACTTGTGATGATTTACATGAACATTTTTCATTATAATTTTTATTTTCTTAAAATCTATTTCATCATCACTTTCCTAATCTTTAACCAACCCTTCTTTCTTCATACTTTCTGCAAAATAATTATGATGATTAATTTTAATTTATGTTTTTATGACAGGGTCAACAGTGAGTGAAACATTGACTGGAGTTATTAAGTCTGATTTTGGTTGAAAACCTAATCCATAGGTCTTTTCATTTGATGTAGCAATTGATGAAGGTAAATATGTATAATCATGATTAATAGGTGGTGCAATGTTAGAATATCCAACTCCACCTTTTCTACCATTAATTTTTTAAGTAATTTGAGACTTGATTATATCTTCAACCATGTTTGAGGACATCTCAAATCTTTTAACAATTAATTTTGTAGATAAGAGTTCACTATTAAGTTTATTGCTTTCTAGAGATAGTTCAGTGTTACGTGTTGTCAAATCATTTATGTTACAATTGATTTGTTTAATCCTTCTATCTTTTCTTTAGAAATTTTCTCATCTTTTTTTTTGTATTTTTGAGCTTGATATTGAAGTTTTTCAACTTCTAAAATCAAGTGTTCATTATGAACTCTATATCTTTGGACCTTTTCTAACATGTGTTTCAGCAAAGATTAGTATGTACCTCATCAGTCTCTCCTTGCTAGTTCTTCTCTTCAGGTATGACATTTACCATGAATGATTTCAAAACAACCTTTTCTTCTGCTTTAGGTACTGGAGTAATCTAAATAGCTTTGACATTATCATCACTAGCAGGTGCTGTAGTTTCCTCAACAACGTTCATCTTTAGCTAGAGTAAACTCAACAGCCTTTTTTTCAACTTCTTGTGTTCCCTCTTCAGTCATTTTTGGTTGACATGGAGTAATCTCAACAACTTCCCTTTTAAGCACCCTTTAACATTCTCATATTTTTCTTCATCAAAGATCCCTTTTATCAAATCATCAGACACAAACTCAGCAAGTATATTCTCATCAACACTTTATTCATCAGTTTGAATTTCAGCTAACAAAGAAGTAGACAGTTTGATTTCCAAAATCTCTATCTGGTCTGACTAATCATATTCTTCATTGGTCTAAGACACCATAGCTTTGTTGTTTGATGTGCTTGCTTTATCTCCCTTCGACTCTACCTCCACAGTCACCATCTTCTTTCTATTGTCAGTTTGATTTAACCTTCCCTCAGTACATTCTCTAGCAAAGTGAACAATTTGTCATAATTGTAACACGTCAAACTTCTTTTATCAACCCCAATCTTGCTCTAGTTGTTTAAACCAAACATCTTACTGCCCATTCTTCTTGTAATTTTCTCCCATACACCACCATAGCTATCTGATACTTGATATCATTTTTTTCAACATCATCAGGATTAACTTGTTGTAAGTCATCAACTAAGATGTTGGGTGCACTGAGTCTTCCAGCTATAAAAGCTTCCTAGCTATTCATAAAGGTTGTAAATAGAGCCAGATGCTTTTCAGCTATTTGAATGGTTTGCTTGGTTGGCTTAGAATTTATAACAAAGGCTTATTGTATGGGTTGTGAGGATTGACTGTGTGGATGGGCCTGAAGTTAAGGTTGCATCAGAGTGAATTGATTTTGATGAGAAGCTTGAAACTGTAGCATGGAGAGTTCTTTGACATTTGTATAACAGAGTTTGCTTCTTGTTGTTGACACATATGGGAATAGCTAACATAGTAATTTGGATTACTAGCCATTTTGCATATAATGTAGACGCTTCAAATCCCATGGTGTTGATAAATTTGCATCTCTCTGCTTGTCATCCATTTCATAACTTTATAGTGGAAATGAGATCGCTGAGGGACAAGATGAATAGATCCTTAGTTCTTTTGATAGTGGTGCAATTATTATGCTAGTTGTATGGTAAAGAGTTCAACAGCTTCTTGTTATAAAAATATTCTCCAAGGTAATTCCAACACTCTTCATCTTTGTTATCAGATTAATAAACCTGGTCATTTGAGCTTCCAATGTTTCACCATGCACATGGTTAAAAATATTAAATTCTTATTTTAACATGTCTTTTTGGTTTTCCCTCATATCCATATTACCCATTATCTGTTCCTCCATCACATGTCATAAATCTTTATCCTTTCTAACATCCTTGAACTTTTGTGCAATTTCACTAGTGAGTGTTATAGTGATAGTAGCATATGCGTTATCATAAAGCTCAAGTTTCTTTAAATGTTCCTCATCCTAGAGATGTTCAGGTTTGGGCACCAACTCTCCCTTATCATTGTTATACACAGGGATATACAGTCCTTGTTTAATTAACCTCATCATTCGGAGCTTGGTGTAAATAACATGATTCTCAAAACGATAAACCCATTCGGGCTAATCTTCTTCGCTAAGAAGCCTGGGAGGTTTTGTGCTAGTTCCAATCTCATTGCCGAGCTTGAAAGTAGCAGTGATATGCTTTAGATTTGCCATCTTGAAATGCAAAAATCCAACTTTTTAGAAAGTTTCAAACTTGAAGTTCTCACGCGAATAGAAAGGTTCTCGCACGAAGATCCCCAAATTTTCCACGCGGTAGTTTTCTAAATGAATTTTGCGAAAAGGAAGCTTATAGTGTGAAAGGAATCTTTTGTAACAAACTTTTATGAAACTCACATTTCTCGCGCGAATAGAAGCTTTTCACATGCAATCAGCGAGTTTTCGCCTAATCAATTTTCTTCCCAATTTTGAAGATTCCAACTTCAATCTCTCACCAAATTGTTTAAAATTAATTATTAATCTTTCAATTAGTGATTTAGATTCAGTTTTGATCCTAATTGTCTCTAATTGATTCAATTAAACTCATTTAATCAGATGAACACCATGATATCTTCAATCACCAACATAATAGCTTTCAACATCTTCAAATTTACTCAAAAACAGTAAAAATTAAGTTAATTTTCAAAGAAATCCAAATTGGATCTCAAGAAAACCTCAAACACACTCTTCAATCTTCAAATCAATTGATCTAGAGCATACCAAGCTCTATACCAATTGTAAGAATATAATCATCACGGTAACAATATTGAATGGAAAATAGATGAACACGAATATAAATAAACTTTGATGTATATGCTCTATGATTTGAATGACTACAATTAGATGTGAAATCAGGAAATGACAAAAGCTCACTAAATTACATCAACTACAACTATTTATACTAAACTATAAATTCTCGTGTAGTTCTCAGGTGAGATGAACTTCTCGCACGGTAACTTTAGATTCTCGGGCGACTTGATCTTTATCATCTTGATTTAATTTCCTGAGCCTCTAGTTTCAATCCGTCCAATTAGGGAGGAGCATGAGGAACATCTACGTCATAATTAGGAACTCCTTAAGAAGGAATAATTGTATGCATAGTTTTCCGAGTGCGATTTCTAGATAAGAAAGGTGCGGTTTCTAGGACATGTGGTTAACTAGAATGGAATACATGTTGACTTATTAAAAATCAAGGCTATTAAGAATGGGCCTGCACCAACAACACCAACAAAGGTGCATTAGTTTCTCGGATTAACTTGTTGTTATCATCTTTTCATTAAGGGATTCTCAAAGATTGCTTAGCGACTCACTACCTTAATACACAAGGTATAGTTAACAAACGGGACAAGAATAAGGAAGCATCCTTTTAGACACTTAAAGAGAAACTATGTAGTGCATCAATCCTATGTTTGCTACAATAAACAAACACTTTGTAGTCTACTGTGATGCATCAATTCATGGTCTTGGTTCGTGTTGATGTAATACGAGAAAGTAATAGTATACGCATCCTGAAAACTCATCGTACACGAAAAGAATTACACAACTGATGACCTGGAATTAAAAGCCAAGTATTTGAGCTCAAAATTTGGAGACACTACTTATATGAAACCAAGTGTAAAGTTTTCACCGATTACAAAAGCCTCCGGCACGTATATAAATATAAGGAATTGACCATGAGACAACAAAGATGGTTAAAGTTATTGAATAATTACGATTATGCTATCAAGTATCACCCAGACAAAGCTAATATGGTAGTTGATGCCCTCAGCCAAAATATAACTCTTAGACCTCATCGAGTCTGTGCCTTACAGCTCACTAGATACTCAGATTTACCTGCACAAATTAAAATGCTCAACTAGAGGCTATGAAAGATAAAACATTAAGTTATAATCCTTAAGAGGCATAGAAAAAGTATTTGAGGAAAGGTTAGATGGTCTTCCTTATCATGATGTTTGGTACTCTCACAGAACTAGTGATGGATAAAGCATACAAGTCACGATATTCGGCACACCTGGGATCAAATAAAATATACCAAGATTTAAAAGTTCTTTACTGGTGGCCTAACATGATGGCTGATATTGCCACCTACGTGTCAAAATGTAAAATGTGTTCAAAAGTCAAAGTGGATCATTAGCAACCATCAGGGTTACTTCAGCAACCAGATATCCCAATATGAAAATGGGTAAACAAATCTATGATTTTGTCACTAAGTTAACTCGGTCTCAAAGTGGAAACGACACATCTGGGTGATACTAGAATGTTTAATAAAATCAGCACATTTCTTGGCCATTCGTGAAAATTTCAAGACGGATAAATTGGTTTAAATTTTGTTTGAAGGAAATTGTTTCATGGCATGGTGTGCCGCTCTCAGTCATCTCTAATCAAGGTAGGCGATTCACCTCTCATTACCTGACAATCATTAAATAGATCTTTAGGCACTTAGCTGGATATGATCATAGCTTATCATCCGCAGACTGATGGTCAAATAGAACACATGATCCAAACTCTCAAAGATATGCTTAGAGCGTACGTCATAGATTTTGGAAGTAGCTGGTAGACCCATCTACCTTTAGTTGTGTTCTCCTATAATAACAACAATAATACAAGCATTAAAGCAGCCCCATTTGAAGCACTCTATGATCGATAATGTGGATCCTCTCTTTGTTGGATTGAAGTTAGGGATAACCACTTGACAGGTCAGGAGATCATTCATGAAATCACTATAAAGATTTTTCAAATCGGTAACCATATGACAGGTCGGGGGACCACTTATAATAGTCAAAAGGATCAGTCCACTAGCTTATCAGCAAACCTACCAGATGAACTCAATGGGGCACCCAACTGTAGCATTTGACCAATTTTGAAAATTCAAAACCTAAACCCGACCCCATTTTGAACTTTCATACGATGGAAAATTCGTTACTAAATTATTTTATTTATTTTCCGAATTGTTGATACATATTGATATACCTAGTTTATGTTCTCAAATGTAAAAGTCTTTCATGTCTTACACTTATGTAATACGATGTAATGTGATGATCTTAACGATATATGAAATGCCTTATGATGTTTATTCATGATTAATTATTTCATGTTATCTTTATATCAAATGTGATTCACATGTATGAACTTAATATATAGGTTTGATGTTGTTTTACATAGTTCTAAGTCCATAAGAACTTAGAAATATGTACAACTTAGTCATGTGCTACTTCATGCTAATGGATCATACTTATGGACCATATGCATGGATGAACCATACTTATGGACCAGTCGCACGACTGAACCAGGTGACTGGATCAGTCGTATGATTGAGACATAAGATTGATTCAGTCGCATGACTGGACCTTCGGTCGTGCGTATGAGTCAGCCGCAAGAGTCAGTTGCACGACTGAACCATACTAATGGTTCAGTCGTACGATTGAACACTGAAAACCTATAAATACCACATAATTCATGGAAAAACATAACACTTCGAATACTTTCATACCCTAGCCGTCCAGAGCGTCCTAAGTCGCTAATCCAAGATCATAGTTCGTTCCTGATCGATTCCAATCTGTTCTTAATGTTTGCTACATCGCTAGATCGATTAGGTTATTCTTTTCATTGATTGGATCGCTAATCAAATAGATTCTGCGCTATTTGACCTGGTTTCACGCAGAACCCGTTAGTACTCCGTACGTATACGGTCCTAACAAGTGGTATCAGAGCATAGGCTCATGATTTTGCGTGGATTCAATTGGTTTTGGTGTTAAAACTAAAGTTTTCATTCAAAAGATTCACCTTTTTACTTCAAAAAGTGTTTTTGACGATCGTGATGGGTTTGATAGAACACAAAACAAGTTTAACCATTTAAACTTTCTGAAAAACGCAGCGGAATTTTAGCATTATAACATGTTTATAAGCTGAAAATTTCATGTTCTAAATAATGTTTTAAGATGGAAAAACAAACCCAAATCAAAAGGATCTTTAATATGTGAATAAGCAAGCTATAAACTTATGTATATGTACATAAAATCACAACCACAATGAGCTGTGATTACTACCTCTTTCAGCAGCAAAAACGACCAAGAAGGAGGTGTTAGATGCTCCAAAAACGACCAAGACTTCAAGTGTAGAGGTCCTCAAGCTTGTATACCCCAAGCCCTTTGCTAAACACCTTCTTGTTAGGAAGAACACCACCAAAAATCACTCCTAAATCCCTCTTTTCTTGCTGCCTGGCCGAAAGGTTAGAGAGAAAGAGAGAGGTCTTTTGTCTATCGAATGTAATGTGAGAGGGTGGAGAAAGTTGAGAGACCAAGACAAATTAATGTGTGTGTCTATCAAAGCAAGGTTGGTCCAATGGTAAAAGGGGGGGGGGGGGCGGCCGAATTTTGGGTCTAAAAAACTTTCCCCCTTAAAAGTTTACACAACACATTAAAAGTCTTGTTAACTAGACATACAATTAATAATTTAATTGTATGTACAAGTTATATAACTTATACAATTAACAATTTAACTCATAAGTTGTAATTTCTCATTATTATTTGGTGTCATCTAACTAATTTAAATAACACTTCAAATAATATTATTGAATAAAATATCCTAATAAGTTGTTCTCTCTCATATGTAACTTATTTAGAAAACCTATTTTCTAAATTGGTGTAAATATTTAATTGCATGATCATATCATCAATTAAATATTAATTGGTGTTTGCTAAGCTTGTTATTAGGTATAACCCGACTTGGATCATAACGTACTAACCGCATCAATATTCTACGTGTCTTGGGCATATAGAATCCTACAATCTCCCACTTGCCCAAGATTTATAGAAGATTGATGCAAGCAGTAAATACCGCCTAACAACGGTTTACTACCCTTAATACACATGACTTATGGCCATTCAATAACATCATTCCATTCAAGTACCCTACTTGAAGTGATTTAGGTGAATCAATCATTTATCCTTTTGTTTCAGATGTCATGTTAAATCCAAGGACACAGAATGATGATTCCTTGTTGATTTAACTTAATCAGGCCTTAAACGTCTTGCTCTCAACGAATAAGAGGAACAAATTCCATCTTGACTACATACGTTTCTCACAAACACCTCGTGTCATACCTGAACATACCCTTATGTACTGTCCACTATTTCAGGACAGTGAAGAATTAGCTCAAGGTATAATACTTGGTGAATATCAAAACCCAATATGTATCTCAGGTCTGAGGATACCAAATGATATTCGCCTTTACTCAAATTTACTTATGATCAATCAATAAGATTCCATGTAGTAAAATTTGAGATGCGGGTTAGTCCAATATTTGTATCCCACAAATATCTATGAACCTTGGTAGCAACCCATTGCTCTATATTCATCCTTATGAATATCAACCAATCCAAGTTCATAATAGTCATATCCTCAATACTTGTTCCCCCAAGTCTGAACGACTACGGACATTTAGAGTAAACAATTTACTCATGGATTAAACATGCTAAATTGAAACATTAATTGAAACATTATAACCAATAATTTTATTCAAATAATAAAGAGTTCCATATATCCATATACAAAATTTACAAATCAAATCCAATCACTAGAATATCGAAGTCCCATGGCACAAGTATGACCTTCATGCTTTGCCTTTTCAAGGAGCTTCGTGAGAGGATCCGTAATGTTTTGATCCGTGTGAACTTTGCGAATACATATCTTTCCCTTTTCAACTTCATCTCGTATGTAGTTGAATCTCCGCTCAATGTGCCTAGTCTTTTGATGAGCACGGGGTTCCTTGATTTGAGCAATCGTACCCTCGTTATCATAAAAGATCTCTAGGGGGTCCTGAATGGAAGGGACAACCCTAGATCGGCAATGAATTTCTTCAACCATGCAGCTTCTTGAGCTGCCAATGAGGCGGCGATGTATTCTGATTCTGTAGTTGATAGAGCCACCATATCCTGCTTGGAGCTCTTCCAAGAGACCGCTCCTCCATTCAGAATGAAAATGTATCCCGATTGTGACCGTGAATCGTCACGATCGGTTTGGAAACTCGCATCCGTGTAACCTTCTACAACGAGTTCCTCATCACCAGATCCATAGATTAGGAACATATCTCTTGTCCTCCTTAGGTACTTAAGTATGTTCTTAACATCATCCAATGACTGTTTCCAGGATTTTGCTGGTATCTGCTCGTCATGCTCAAGACGCATGACACGTCCGGTCGAGTGCATATCATCGCATACATGATGGATCCAATAGCAGATGCATATGGGATTGCCTTAATTTTTCTTGCTCATCCTTTGAGCTAGGACATTGAGTCGTACTCAATATCGTTCCTCTTTGAAAAGGTACCATACCTTTCTTAGATTTCTCCATCTTGAACCTTTTCAAGATTTTATCAATGTATGCACTTTGATTTAAACCAATCAACGGCCTTGATCTATCCCTATAGATCTTTATTCCCAGAATATAGGTGGCTTCACCAAGATCCTTAATGGAAAAACAACTTCCAAGCCAGGTTTTTACACCTTTCAAGGTTGGAATGTCATTTCCAAATAGTAGTATGTCATCAAAATACAATACTAGGAAAGTTATTGTGCTCCCACTAGCCTTCTTGTACATGCAAGCCTCATCAGCGTTTTTGATGAAGCCAAATTTCTTTACCTCCTCATTAAAACGGTGATTCCATCTTCTCGATGCTTGTTTCAATCCATAGATTGATTTCTTTAACTTGCATACTTTATTAGGATGTTTTGGATCGACAAAACCTTCAGGCTGAACCATATAGACATCTTCCTCAAGATATCCATTAGGAAAGCTGTTTTGACATCCATTTGCCAAATCTCATAATCATAATGAGCAGCTATGGCAAACAATATCCTTATAGACTTTAGCATCGCAACAGGTGAGAAGGTTTCATCATAGTCAATCCCTGAGTTTGAGTGAAACCCTTTGCTACAAGTCTAGCTTATAAGTATCCAAGTTTCCATGCATATAGGTTTTCTTCTTGAAAACCCACTTACTTCCAACTACCTAGGAATTAAGAGGTGGTACAACAAGTTCCCAAACTTGATTGTCATACATGGATTGCATCTCAACGTTCATGGCTTCTAGCCATTTGTCACAATCCGAATTGGACATTGCATTATGGTATGTGGTTGGTTCATCTGAATCTACCACATAGCATCCATCCATAAAAAATCCATATCTTTCAGGTGGATTACTAGTTCTACCACTTCTGCGAACGTCTTGTGTGTATTGATCAACCCTTGATCATTCTCAACGTCCTCATGTTGAGTGCTAGTTTCAACCAATCGTGCATCGGGTTGTGGTTCTTGATCTTCCTCAAGATCCACTGTTCTACTGCTAGCTCATTCCATAAGGAACTTTGCTTCTAAGAACTCACCCTTTCTGGCAACAAACACCTTTTGTTCCAGTGGATCATAGAAATAATATCCCATAGAATCTCTAGGATATCCAACACAATACACTTGGGGGATCAGACTTCTAATTTGTTTGGGGTGGGAGTCTTAACATAAGCCTCACATCCCCAAACCCTTAAGTATGATAGGGATGGAACTCTTCCATGTCATATCTCAAAAGGTGTCCTTTCCACCTTTTTGGTTGGGGCCATATTTAGAATACGGGCCGCGAAGAGCAAAGCGAAACCCCAAAATGATAGAGGCAATGTGCTCTAGCCATCATAGATTGGACTATATCCAATAAGGTTCGATTCCTTCTCTCAGACACACCATTATGTTGTGGTGTTCCAGGTGGAGTGAGTTGTGAGACAATCCCACAACTCCTAAGATGATCTTGAAAAGCATCACTAGGTATTCACCTCCTCTATCGGTACGGAGAACTTTAATTGACTTGTTGAGTTGATTTTCTACTTTATTCTTAAAGATTTTGAACATTTCAAAAGCTTCATCTTTATGCCTTAATAAGTACACATACCCATAACGACTATAATCGTCGGTAAAGGTAATGAAGTATCTTTCACCATTCCTAGTCATTGGTTTAAAAGGACCACATACATCCGAATGTATGATTCCTAATAAATCTTTTGCCCTTTTGGTAGTTCCACTAAAGGGTGCCTTAGTCATCTTACCTTGTAAACAAGATTCACAAACATCAAATGAATCACATTCATTTGTTTTTAAAAGACCATTCTTTGAAGTGTTTGTAAACGTTTCTTGTTTATATGACCAAGACGACAATGCCAATGATAGGTATCACTCAAGTCCAACTTGAGTTTCTTGGTGTTAGTTTGGTACAATGAACTATTTAAAGTATTTTCATGAAACAATTCATAAATACCATTAATGGGGATAGCTTTAAAATAGAACATACCATTTAAAGAAACATGAATATCATTTTCAATAAAGGATAATACATAATCATAATGTCTTAATTGGGATACAGAAATAATGTTCCTAGTCAAACTAGGAGCATACAAAACATTCTTCAAAATGACTTCCAAGCCACTTGGAAGTTTTAGGATGTAGTAGAGCTTCAACTAAGACTTTAGTTCCATTTCCCATGAAGAGGCTTACATCCCCTTGATTGAAGTCCCTACTTCTTGTGAACCCCTGCAACATTGCAAACATGAGTTCCACATCCGGTATCCAATACCCATGTGTTAGAATATGTAACATTAAGATCAATATGAATCATGTATATTGTACCTGAGGTCTGCCCGGCATCCCTCTTCGCTTTCAACTCTTGGAGATGGACAGGACAATTCCTTTCCCAATGTCCTATCTCCTTACACTTGAAGCATGGGTCATTAGTAGCAACCTTTTTCTTCTTCTCTTGTGGTTTGGGTGGTACCCTTACCACCCCTTTCCCCTTTCCCCAAACGGGTCCCTTACCCTTGGCAACCTTTGCCTTGGGTGCGGGATGAGGCCTTTTGTTGTTCCCACCTTCATTGATGGTGAGAACGGGTAAAACCCTTTTACCCATGGCCGCCTCGGCCGTTTTAAGCATTGAGTGATGCTCACCAATGCTCTTGTCCCAAGCATTCATGTTGTAGTTCAACACGAATGTCTCGAACTTCTTGGTAAGGCCATTTAGGATCAAATACGTGGCCAATTCCTTTGAAACGGGACAATTAAGCCTCTCGAGGCGGTCAATATGACTTTTCATCTTAAGTACATAAGATAAAACAGATTGGTTGTTGTTCATACGACATGCATGGAATGCTCGAACCGTTTCGAAGCGCTCAAGCCTTGCTTGCTGTTGGAACGTTTCCTTCAGCTGGGTTATCATGTCGTAAGCTCCGTGATGTTCATACTCCTTTTATAGATCCGGAGTCATGCTCGCTAGCATGAGATAAGACACTTGGACGGAGTCCTCAGTGTACTTCAGCCAATCATTGTAGGCCTCCTCATTATCCTCAGTAGGTTGATCGGGGATAGGGTCGTCTAAAACATATGATCTTCTCTCTTTCTTGAGAACAATTCTCAAGTTTTGATACCAATCAATAAAGTTGTTATGATTTAGACGTTCCTTTTGGAGGATCGCTCGTAATGATTGGTTGGACGCGGATGAGTTATCGTGATTTCATTATTGGTGGCCATCTACAAAATTTAACAAAGATCTATTTTCGTATTTTCGATATTGCTATTTTTAATTAATGCTTTTTAAGGTCATTTTTATATTAAAATCTAGAACCCAACATTACATTTAAATTATGGTTAGGTGACCTTTATCCCACGATTTAAATTAATAAGGTGTTCAACGATTGACGGTTACAACTATTTGCAACTTCTAGAGGTATGATATCGACTTTAAACATCATATGTAAAGTCGGCATGTTAATCCCATCAACACCATTTGGAAACCATATATTGGTGATCCATTTAACATGGTTTGCAAATCAAGACATCCTATTTACACATATGTGAGTTTGCCAAAATGAGTGGTTAGGTGACCTTTATCCCACGAATATGGCATTCTCACCTTAAGTCATAAGTTCCCTCAAAGTGGTTAGGTGACCTTTATCCCACTAAGAGTTCCAAGTGACTTAAGTGTTGTGTAAAAGGACGGTGTTGATCTTGTTTTCAAATGTTTGGAGATTTCATAATTCTAGTTTAGAAAACTCTATGTACTTGTATTTGCATGCTTTCAAATACAAGGTACCCTATGGTCCTTTGATTAAAACCTATTTTAATCTTTAAAATCATTAAATCATTTTAATAACCTTTTATTACCTTTTAATGATTAAGAACCATCATTTTTATAACTTGTTAAGTTTGTTAATTATTTGTAATGAGTGTCAAAATTTCAACCATACAATCAAATAACAAACATTCAAACAAGCATAAACATAAACAACCATAATGTGCATAACCTTAGCTACTATTGTGACCACACTTGTTTGCCATCACAAGTGTGGTCATCTGGTCTTTCCTAAGGGTTGAATACAACACAAAATTGAGGTCATCATAGACCCCCACTTTAACTTGCATCCATATGCTTCAAGTTCCATGTCTTTGATGTCCATCTTTGGGTCTTGATCTTGTGCATCTTCCTTTTACAAAAATTGTATCCTAATACATTTTTCTAATAAAAGAAATGCACCTAATCTATTAATTACATAACCAAATGAATAAATAATTACAACCCAAATAATAAACATAAATATTACAACCATTGAATGAATAAAAACAACCATTCCAATCATCCAAACAACACAAGGCCAAAAGCTAGGTTATGCACTATCAAAGAACAATCATAATCATCATTCAACAAACTAAATAAACCCCATGAAACCCTAAATTTTCAGCCAACATAAACTGAAAATTTGGGTTTGTTTGTCCAAACAAACAACAACCAAACATATCAACCAATTGACATTCCTATCTTTCAAAGTTTAATCAAAAGCATGAAGATATAACTTTGAAAGACTTGGGGTTTACTAAATCAGCCAAATAAACCTATAATAAGTTGATTATTATCTTTGAAACCGATTTTAAAGACCAAGAACAAGCAAGTTATCCACATAACCGGCTCTTGATGCCATTGATGGGTTTGATAGAACACAAAAACAAGTTTAACCATTTAAACTTCTGAAAAACGTAGCGGAAGTTTAGCATTATAACATGTTTATAAGCTGAAAATTTCATGTTCTTAATAATGTTTTAAGATGAAAAAACAAACTCAAATCAAAAGGATCTTTAATATGTGAATAAGCAAGCTATATACTTATGTATATGTACATAAAATCACAGCCACAATGAGCTGTGATTACTACCTCTTTCAGCAGCAAAAACGACCAAGAAGGAGGTGTTAGATGCTCCAAAAACGACCAAGACTTCAAGTGTAGAGGTCCTCAAGCTTGTATGGTTAGGAAGAACACCACTAAAATCACTCCTAAATCCATCTTTTCTTGCTGCCTGGCCAAAAGGTTAGAGAGAAAGAGAGAGGTGTTTTGTCTATTGCATGTAATGTGAAAGGGTGGAGAAAGTTGAGAGACCAAGACAAATTAATGTGTGTGTCTATCAAAGCAAGGTTGGTCCAATGGTAAAAAGGGGGGGGGGTGAATTTTGGGTTTAAAAAACATTCCCCCTTAAAATTTTACACAACACATTAAAAGTCTTGTTAACTAGACATACAATTAACAATTTAATTGTATATACAAGTTAATAACTTATACAATTAACCATTTAACTTATAAGTTGTAATTTCTCATTATTATTTGGTGTCATCTAACTAATTTAAATAACACTTCAAATAATATTATTGAACAAAATATCCTAATAAGTTGTTCCCTCTCATATGCAACTTATTTAGAAAACCCATTTTCTAAATTGGTGTAAATTTTTCATCAAACGGCAGATTAGGGTTTTTGGAAATTTTGTGTTTTGTGTCAAAGTGTTCAAAAATTCGATTTTTCAAACATAGCAGCCTTCAGTCGCATGATTGACTCGATTGTACGACTGAACCCATTCGTATACACTCATTCGCATGATTGAACTCAGTCATCTCACTCATTCGCACGGTTGAAATACTCCAATTGGTTGATTCCAATCACCCTGCTCATTCGCACGACTGAATCCAATCGCACGATTGAATTCATTCGCATCCTTCATTTGCATGTGTGACTCATTCGCATAGCTCATTCGCAGGAGTGAATCTATCTTATTTTAAGTTTACCAAGCTTAAAGAAATGGAAGATCAGTTTGCATTCTCTGCTGGAAAGGACTCGCGTATCCAGAACCTTCTACTTCTGGAGAATGAGATTGGAAACCACAACAAACCGCCAAAGCTGTTAACGTTGGATGAATACCCTCAGTGGAAACAGTGGTTTGAAATCTACTTGAATGGAGTTGACCTAAACTTGTGGACGTCTATCGAGACTGGTTACACGGTACCAGTCAGTGCCAATGGGGTTAAATTGACTTTGATTGGAATGAGTGAATCCCAGAAGACTTTGCATAATACTGAAAAGAAAGCATATGCATTGTTGACTCAGTCTACACCTAAAGACATATTTCATCAGTTTTCTGAGAACAAGCAGTCTAAGAAATTATGGGAGGCCTTGGAAAAGAGATACGAAGGCAATGCAACCCTAAAATCATTGAAAGCAAAAGCTCTAAAGAAAGAATTTGATAACTTCTCTCCGATTAGGAATGAAAGCTTGGATGATATCATTGACAGATTCTGTCATCTGATGAGTGAGTTGCACACTCATGGCATGACCACATCCATGGAAGACAAAGTCTCTAGCTTCGCTGATGGTTTGCCAGACAAATGGGATCCATTTGTGTCTAACTTGAGACAAAACGACACTCTTGCCACATTGGACATAAATGATTTCTTTTTGAAGTTAAGAGATGAAGAATTGTGTCAGAAATACAAGTCAAAGAAAGGATCCATGCTCAGAATCCTGCACTATACAACTCAGTTCCAACTCTTGCTGCTTCAGGCGCACCGCTATAAACAACATTTGTGTCTAACTCCTCTGCTCCTTCCCAAAGCAGCTCATCAGGAACCGGCATGTCAGGATCATCTGGAACCCAATACATAGTTCCTGAGGTAAATACTACCAAGTTAAAGACCGAGAATCTCGGAAATGTGACTGTGGAAGTTGCTAAAGAGCATATGGACCTTCTAGCGGTGTTGTCCAGTCTTATGATGGGTTAGTTGCTAGAAAGATTGGAAACTATCATCTTGCTGATGAGGATTACGAGCAAGTTGATAAAACTGAGCTAGAACGCATGGACATCATGTGGGCTTTGGCTAGTGCTGTTAGAAGAGCCAAGAAGTTTGTGAAGAAGACGAGGCAAAACTTGGTTGCTACTAAAGATACAACATTTGGCTTTGACAAAACCAAGGTCACGTGCTTCAACTATAGAGAAAAGGGGCACTTCAAGTGTGAATGCGTAAAGCCCAAGAAGACTGGGAATGGCAATCCATTTCCCTCGTTCAATCGTCAAGAAAATGATAAGATTGGAGCATCATCTTTAGGTAAAGATTCTAAAGCTTGGTTGCTCAAGGTGATGAAGGTCAAGACTGGTCCTTTCTATTCATATTCGAGGATGAATCCAATGTTGCATTAGTTGACACCGTGGATGATGGATCTTCAAGTGAGGGAGACATCGTAGCTGAGCATTCACGTTCAGATTTTGAAGAAGCTGTGGATGTTGTTGATCATCTGGTTGAAGAAGAGCTTAGCGCAGCAAACTCAGAATCTCCAGTCAATGAAGAGTTTGACACTGCACTGATGGCTGATTCGTCTGGTACTTCACAGGTATATTCTAAAGATGAGTTATTTGATAAACATGCTTGTTTAGAATATGATAAATTTAGAGAAAGCATTGATTCAAAATTTTCTAGGTTTTAGAACACAATGATAATTTGGTAAATGATTTACAACTCTGCACAGAAGCAAATCGTGCGTTAAAACAAAATGAGTGCAGCTTCAAAGAAAAGATAGAACTTTTAGGGAAACAACTAAGGGAAACCGAAGTTGTAGCTTTAAATCAATCTAATGATATTAAGTTCTATTTAAATTCTTTGGAAGAAACTAAAAAGGAGAAAGCAGTTTTGGAAGTCGAAGTTGAATCATTAAAACAAAAACTGCACAGTTTGGCTAGTTCTTCACACATAGTTCAAAACTTAGTGAAAGAATGAAATGGCGGAGAAGGTCTAGGTTATAAAGTAGCACCTCCACTACATGCTATCCTTTTGAATACTAAATGTATACTAATTAATAATAACCCTGTAAAGGATCATGTGGTGTCTACTCCACTGGTCAGTGATCCAGATTCTATGGGTAAACCTGTGAAATCTGTCATTGAACAGAAGAATACTACTTGGGATCTAAAGATAAGATGCTTATTGAGGATTTAACTGATAAAGTTGAAAAAGTTAACTTAGGGCCAGGTTCACAAACATCTATTTCAAAACCTAAAATTTTAACTCAAAGAACCCTAAACGTGTTAATCATCAAAGTCCAAATAAACAAAGGCTAAAGATGTTCAGAATGTCAAAAAAATTAACTTTGTTAAAGAAGGAGAAACATCTAAAAGGGAAGAGAAGTTACCAATCCTCCGACCACACTCAACCCCAAATCAACACTTTTCACAATATGTAGAAGGGAGATCTTGCTATAGTTGTGGAAAACAAGGACATATCTTTTCAAATTGTCCTTATTATCAGACACCTAAAAGGAAAATTGAACTTTTTGATGAAAAACATAGATTTTCTAAAACCAGATCTAATACTCCTCCAAAATACCAACAGCCATAGAGACAAGCTCAAAGCAAGGCTGTGTCACCCAAGGTTAAACCAAGGATTATTAGTGAACCTAAAGTTCAAACCATTAGCCAGTCGTCTGTTACCATAAACAGGCCTTACACAAAACTGGGTTATGGAAAGAAAAATCAGGTAATGTGACTGATGGTGAGGACAAGAAGAAGAAAGCAGTGTCCTCATCCTCTGAAGGACAGTGGGATGAGTTTATAATGTGTGATACCTCTGGGACACCCAAGCCAGTTAAGGCTTAGGTCCCAAACCTGAACTAATCATTTCCTTTGTATGTGCAGGGTGTCTGCTACAGCGCTATCACTAATACCTGGGTTATAGATAGTGGGGCGTCCAGGCACATGACTGGGAATTCGTCCCTCCTTTTCAACGTCAAACAAATTAAAGGGAGACAGATATCCTTTGCTAGGAATAAAGGAGGTTACATCACCGCGCAAGGCGAAGTGGGAAACGAGAAAGTGAAGTTTGACAAGGTTAACTATGTTCAAAACTACAAAACAACTTGCTTTCAGTCTCCCAGATCTGTGATAAGGGGTTCAAGGTTGTATTTGACAATAAGAGGTGCTACATACTGAAGAAGGAGTATGTTATCGAGGAGGATAAAGTCTTAATGTCAGCTTCAAGATATAATGATCTGTATGTCTTGGACCTATCAAAAGCCTCCACAACTGAGTCAACCGCACAGTGCTTGTTGTCAATGGCAATAGAGAGGGATTCAGTCTCCTGGCACAGGAGAATGGGACACATCAATCTGAGGAAGATGAACCATCTGGTTCAGAACGATCTGGTAGATGGCGTAACTCTCAAGAACTTCCAGCTCCCAGATTTTTGTGTCGCTTGCAAGAAAGGGAAACAGACCAAGAAGTCTCACAAAGCAAAGAAAGTTAATTCTATCGATATTCCACTAGAGCTTCTACACATTGTTCTGTTTGGCTGGAGATTGGTACTGCTTTATAGTGACTGATGATTACTCTAGATTCTCCTGGGTGATGTTTTTGAAAGCCAAGTCTGAGACATTTGAATCATTCAAGCATCTGGTTACTACCTTGGAATCTCTCTACAAGCTGAAAGTAAGAAAGATTCGATCAGACAATGGGACAGAGTTCAAGAATTAGTGGATGGAGGCTTTCTGTCGATAGAAAGGAATTGTTCATCACTTTACTTTTTCCTACACTCCACAGATGAATGGTGTTGCTGAAAGGAAGAATCGAATCTTGATAGAGACAGCAAGGACAATGCTAGCCGACTCAAAACTGCCGATTCAATTCTAGAACGATGCAGTGGCTAATGCATGATACACACTTAATCAGGTTCTAGTGGTCAAACGTCATGGAAAAATGTGTTATGAATTGCTCAAGCGACGTAAACCCAATTTGGAGTATCTAGAACCATTTGGAGCACCTTGCATGTTGTTGAAGAAAAATTAGACTGGGAAATTTTGCGAGAAGGCAGAAGAAGGCATCTTTCTCGGCTATAGTATACCAGACAAGCGAGTTTACAACAACTCATCGGGTCAGGTAGAAGTATGGTGCAATGTTGATGTTCAAAGATACACCACCCCCTGCTGGAAAAGGACCTTCCTTCTTCTTCGACTATGATGGATTCTTCAAGTCTTTCAATTTCCACCCTTCCTATTCTGATGATGAGTTAGCCACTCGGATGATGTATAATGTGTTGAATACTCCTACACTAGACTTGACATCATCTGTTCCATTAGATGATACTTCTAGCCCTTCAGGGGAAGAGCTTGAGGTAAGTGATTCTTCCTCTGATGATGAAGCAGTTGAGACCACAAATGTGGATTAGGGAGAACAGGGTTCTACTACTACAAGTACACCAGCATCTGATCCTGATGTCTCTGAAACTTTTGAACCTCATACTCTAATAGCAAATGAGATTTCAAATCTGGATAATAAGGTAGCTGTTCCCACTACTCCCGTAACTCGATTTAACATGCATCATCCCCTGGACAACATCATCTGGGATATTCTATCGGGAGTTCAGACAAGAAATCAGCTATATTCAGCTGATTATGTTGCAGTCATGGAAAAGGGATATCTACATAATGGTGCTTATCGATGCTTTGTATCTCAAGTTGAGCCTAAGTATGTAAGCGAGGCATTAAAAGATGAGGCATGGGTAAGCGCTATGCAAGAAGAACTCCTTTAATTCAAGAAGTTAGGAGTCTAGACACTTATGGACAGACCAAAGGTGCAAAGGTGATTGGTACCAAATGGGTTCTTCGATGTAAGAAAGATGACCAAGGGGTAATAATTAGAAACAAGGCTCAGCTTGTCGTTCAAGGGTTTAGGCAAGTTGAAGGAATTGACTACAATGAAGTGTTTGCACCTGTGGCAAGGATGGAAGAAATTCGCATCTTCTTCGCCTATGCATTCTATATGAAGATCAAAGTTTATCAACTGGATGTGAAAAGTGTCTTCCTTCATGGTGAAATTCATGAAACGGTGTAGGTCAGTCAACCCGAGGGATTTGAGGATCCGTATCATCGGGATAGAGTGTACAAACTGGATAAGGCTTTGTATGGGCTTCATCAAGTCCCTCGAGCATGGTCTGAGAAACTCTCTACTCATCTGCTGAAACATGGTTTTCGCAGAGGGGTTATTGACTGTACGTTGTTCATTAAAGAGAAAGATGGTGATTTACTACTGGTACAGATATACGTGGATGACATAATCTTCGGTTCCAAAAACAAAGAATTATGTAACGAATTCAAATCGGTGATGAAAGCTGAGTTTGAAATGAGTGCCATGGGAGAAATGAAGTTCTTTCTTGGGTTACAGGTGGATCAGACACCAAATGGAATCTTCTTACATCAGACCAAATACGTAGGAGATATCCTTAGTCGGTTTGACATGGATAATGCAACGGTTGCTGGAACTCCACTTGCTACGAACCATGATGTGGCACCCGATGAAAATGGTGATATGGTTGATGCCACTATGTACCGAGGAATGATCGGATCTCTGATGTACCTCACAGCTTCTCGTCCTGATATTATGTATGCCACGTGTCTTTGTTCCAGATATTAGGCGAAACCAAAAGTGAATCATCTAATTAGGGTAAAGAGGATCTTTTGTTATCTGAAGGGTACTCCAACACTTGGGTTGTGGTATCCTCATGATGATGATTTTGAGCTTACAGTGTATAGTGACACGGATTATGGTGGTTGCAAGATGAATTACAAGTCAACATCAGTGGGTTGTCAGTTCTTTGGAAGATGATTAGTCACCTGGCAGTGTAAAAAGCAGACGTCTGTTGCTCTGTCAACATGTGAAGCTGAATACGTTGCTGCTGCAAGTTACTGTTCTCAAATCATTTGGATTCAATAGCAAATGCGAGACTACGGTTTGTAATTTTCTAACACCCCTATCTTTGTTGATAATTCTGTTGCAATTGCTGTCACTAAAAATCTAGGATCGAACACCCAAAACCTAAACACATCGGTATTAAATATCACTTTATTCGTGACTGTTTTGAAAAGCAATTAATTGATGTTGTTAAAATTAATACGGATTTTCAACACGCCGACCTCTACACCAAAGCGTTCGATAAACCTTGGTTTTTATATCTCTTAGAGGTAAATGGCGTGAAAAAGAAAAGTGATGTGATTCTAGAAGAATCGAGTTCATAGTCCGTCTATATTTTTTTACTTTTTATTATTTATTTTTCCTTATTTTAATTTTCCTATCTCAAAAATCCATAAACACAAAAAGATTTTCGGTTTTAGTATTTTAGGGGGAGAATAGTTTATCTTCAGTATTCATTACTTAAAAAAAACAAGGGCGTGTAGAAAAGCTGAAAGGCAAAGACATCAAATTTGTGAGATTGCTTCAAAATTATAGAAAGTGATAGTACACAGGGAACTAATTGTTTGGGACATCAAACAGACTCAAGTGTTCAAAATGTTACATTAAACTTACAAGTCTGAAAAGTCTAAGCCAAATAAAGGAAAAATGATAGTACAGTAGTCTGTTACTGAGGTTACATAGAGAAAGTAGACCTAGGGGTTGCTAGTCTATTATATGATGTATCGGTAGATTCAACACTATAGACGAGTAGATTTCATTGGTGAGATAATTAAAACTAAATTGTTCACAGGCTGTGGGTTTCCATCTTATACCTGGTTAACACAATCAACTTATTTCCAATAAGGGGTGACGAGCAAAATGAACGCCATAAATGTGTGCGGTTGACCATAAAAATGAGCAAAGCACATGAAAAAATTGTTAAGCGCAATCAAACTAATAACTAATGTTGTTGGTGCGTTAAGTGTAAAAGAAAAAGTGCTCTAACAAGAAGATAGGTTATGTGCCTCTCTGTTGTGCGATGGCACTGACCTGAGGATAAGCACAACCTAAATATTCAAGAATTCATTGCTGTTTGCGCCTCTCTGCTGTGCGATGACACTGACCTAAGGCTTGGCATCTCTTTGAAAGCTCTTAGAATAGTTTTTTCTTGTCGAAAACCCGTAGACTGCTCAAAAATCTCATGAGTAATGTTGATTACCAAATAAGCATGGGATCCACAAATGCTTGTCGAAATAATAAACCAAACTTATCACTAATGTGAGTCAAGAGTCTGTGTATGGATTTAAGTGGACAAATAAACTGAAAATCATCGTGGCTGAAATCCTTGACGGTTAAAATCATCATGTGTCTCTTACAGTTCTAGTATGATTTTCTGTAAGTGCTTTTGACTCTCAGATAAATAAGAATAAGTTAAACAAACATAGGCAAAAGGGTACCAAATGATTATGGTTATGCCTGTATGATTCCATAAGAGTCTTTCAAGATAAGATGCAAATGCTTGATGCTGTTCTGTTCAGGGGGAGAAATCTTTTAAGGAAAATTAAAATGTGTTCAACCCACCTCAAACAAAAACAAAAAAATATGTCCTGTTATGTTTCAATTCAAGTTGTTTTCTATTTTACTTATAGTTCTGTGTCAATGTCGGACTATGTAACAAGGTGAACTCTGTGAATCATAAATTAAAAGGGTCACATCTGAGGTGACCAAATTGTTATGAATTTAAAAGGATCATATCTGAGATGATCAAGGTCTGAAACTTAAAAGGGTCACGTCTGATGTGACCAAACAGTTTTAATTAAAAGGATCACGCCTGAGGTGATCAGATGGTCTTCTGTTAAAAGGATCATGTCTGAGATAATCATTGGTCATAAAGTTATATATATCAAAAGTAAATTTGAGTGTTTGGAAAAGTATGAAGTCAAACTCATAAGTATGAATCAATCACACGATTGGATCATAAGTGTGAACCAATCGCACGATTGAATCATAAGAATGAGCCAGTCGCACGATTGGACCATAAGTATGAGCCAATCACATGATTGGACCATGAGTATGGGACAACCATGCGATTGGATCACAAAAATGAACCAATCGTACGACTGAATGGAGGAGTCTGAGTCAGTCGCACGACTGAACCTCAGTCGCCCAAATGAGTCATGCGCATGGGTCCAGTCGCACGACTGAACCCCAAAACAGTCTAAAAGGAGACTCATTTGGTTGTAAACCCTACGCGACTTCAAATTCTTAAAGAACCGCGTAAGACCCAGACACTCTGCCCAAATTTCTTATATTGTGATTACTCTCCGATTCTGCTTCTAATCGATATCTTGTTCTTCCACAGGTACTTTTCGAACAAAATCAGAACAAATGAACGGTTTAATCGAACTTAATCGACCTAAATTGTTAAAACTAATAACCGGGACTAAAACCCTAAAATAGACCACTTTAATGGACACAAATGTTGATTTAAATGACATTAAGTGCTATTTCGACTCCCTGCGAACCTAATGAATCTAAACATGAAGTTTAAATTAACGTTTTGACCAAGATTCAATGTTATGGTGTCGAATAGTGCAAGATGCGAATGGACAGACTGATGAACTTTAGTCGCACGATTGAACCAGACGCATGATTCAATCGCATGATTGAATCAATCGGTGACTCAGTCGCAAGACTGACTCAACCGCATGGCATAGCATACGACTGAACTCAGTCGCAGGCTCAATCGTACGACTGAACTGAGTCGTATGGTTCAATACGTCTAGTCAGTTATTGAAACTATTGTTTCAAGATCAGCTCATCTGGATGCTACTTCCCGGAACACCTCCGAGTTCACCAGGATTATTGCTTTCCTGCGTAGATACAGGATCTACAAGGCTATCTCCACTCCCTGTACACCATACACATCGATCCAGCAGGCATTCCGGGAGAATGCCACCGTCGACCGCTCTGCTGAGCCTTACTGTATCCGGAGTTCTATCTTCGGTCAAGATATTCATATCAGGGAAGACGACCTCAGGCGAGTCTTGGATCTAAGTGAGGACGGAGCCCACCCAACCAAGCTACATCCCTTAACGGTTTGGGGATGCTTTCTTAGGATCAAGTACGCCGGCGACATCATTGTCGGCGTGCTGAACAAGAGCAACATGTGCCCCCAATTTAAGTACTTGGCACATGTGATCCTAAAGTGCATAGCCTCCAGGCGAGGAGGATTCGACGAGATATCAGATCAAATCCAGAACGCATACGTTGCGCTGGTACTGAACCACCCTTTCAGTTTCTCCCGCATGTTCTTCTCCTATTTGACAGAGAACATCGAGGCCAAAGGCAAGGAAGGCTTCTGCATGTATCCAAGATTCTTGAAGATGATCATAGACGAGAAGCTTCCTATGCTGCCTTAGGAGAAGGATGATGCAGTGATTCTAGAGGTGATGGATGATACCACCTTGGGAAGGATTAAGGTATACAAGGGGAAGTAGGTGAAGCCCCCGGTGAGGAGACTCTTCGGCCACTTGGCCAATGAGGATTATGTGGCGTTTTCGCATAAGAAGTGGCGCCACGACGATAGTGATTCCGACGTCGAGCCTATTGTGGTTCCTACCGATGACGACGACGACGATGACGACCATGACGATAGTCAAGGAGGTGGAGATTCAGGTCCCAGTCAATCACCGAACACTGGCACATCTACCATATCTCCACCACCTCCACACAGTAGTACTTCTGCTCTCGGTGGATCGGAGCAGGCTGCCATCCACCATGACTTCCTGGTTGATGAGGAGAAGAAGAGTCAGACGAGGAGCCTCTTACGAGGACTGTCTGTACTCGCGTTGTGGCTACAGAAAGGGGCAAAGAGGCGGTTGGGGGACGCCAGGCTGGGGCTGAGGGTGCTGAGACTGATGATCCCACTGATACACCTCCCCAGCCAATTAGCCCAGGGGGAGCCCAGATTGCTAAGGGCTCGAGGCTGAAGAGAATTGCTCAGCCTCATGGCAAGAAGGGAAATAGGCGAATGATCATACTGATGACCTCTTCCACTACCACAGCTACTCCCACTCCCACCACCACTACCACCACTCCCACTACCACCACACCTACCACCACAGCCACCACTACTGCCACCACCACAGCTACCACTATTCTCACCACCACATCTACCATACCCACATCTGTTCTACCATAACCCACCTCCATCCCTACTCCCACATACACCACATCCACCACCACACCTACCATACCCCAAACTGGCCCTTCCACATCATTGATACCTCCACAGGGATCTCCTCTGCCCACTGTTAGGTTAGAGGAGCAGCTGGCTAGCCTCAACCGTCTGGTGCTTAAGCTTCTCGCTACAGATGATATGAGGCAGTCAATGCTACTCAGGGCAAACAAATTGCCTATCTAATAGAGAGAGATGCTATTCATAAGAGAGCATTAGCTAAAGCTCATTGTGCCCTTACTACACAGAATGAGCTACTGATGGCTTCGGTGAAGAGGATTGAGGAGGTGGAAAATAAGAATAAGAAGCTTATGCTAAGACTGAAAGTGACAAAGGGTGAGCCCTTGAAGACAAAGGGTGATGGTGATGGTGGAGATGATGATGATGATGATGATTTCTCCAATAATGATTCTGATGATGATGAGGTGGAGGCGAAAGGAAGTAGGAAAGATAAGAAAGGAGAGGATGAGGATGAGCATGATCAAGAAGGTGATGCCTCTGCATCAGCCTCAAATCCATCTGCTCAGGAAAGGCGCACAAAGAGAAATCAAGATCAGCGACCCTCTTCCTCAGCTCCTCAAGCTGAAGAAACGAGCGATCAGGGCAAAAGTAATGATTAGATTTCTTTGTATTTGAAAAACATTTGTACTTGAATTATGTATTAAACAAACAAACAAACAAACCCAGTATATCCCACTCAAGAGCAGGGTCTGGGGAGGGTAGGTGTAGGCGAGTCTTTCCTCTATCTTGTTAGGTAGAGAGACCGCTTCCAACGAGACCCCCGACTCGATAGCAAAAGCCATACTGATAGCAAGACAGCATACAATAAATCATACAACATATAGCATACAGTATAAAAAAGCAATACCGATAGCAAGACATCATACAATAAATCATACAACACATAGCATACAGCACACAATAAATCATACAACACATAGCATACATATATCAACTTGAATTATGTATTACATTGATGTAAATAATGATTATTAATGTTTATTAATATTTAAATATCTTGATTACTAATTTGTGTGTGATGTGTTTTGAATGTTTAATCAGAAGAAGCTCAACAGACAGACGACTATGACGTCACCCTCCTTCAGCAAATCAAGACTCAGCTAGCCATGAGTCTTGATTTGCAAGGGATTGTAAGGCGATCTGTGAGCTACACCCCTGAGGAGGGAGAGATCATTCATGATCTCACTGACGAGCAGCTAGCTGACATGTTCAGACTCAATCCTGATGAGCTAGTCAAAGATGCTCCCGAGGTCGATATTGTGAGTGATGAGGAGCTACAGGATGTAGATGAGATTGAGATTGAGGATATTACCTCAGAAGAGTATCCTCAGTACAATGACCAACATGGCAATGTTATCCCCGATCTGGGTGAAACATTTAGTATTGATACTTTTGGAACTCTTGATACGAAAGAGAAAGAGAAAGAAAAAGAGGAAGATAAAGCCCAAGCCTCAGACGCTGATGTTGAGTTAAAAAAGGCTGAATGGGCAGCTTTTTTGAAGGAGATAAGATCCCAATAAGAACCTCCAAAGTCAAACGCCTACACCAAGCTCTATTTAGTGAAGAAGCATCAGAAGGTGTCAGTTAAGATTATCAGTTGGGCATATTTTGAGGACTTGGATGTCTACGCAGTTAAAAGAGAGAAGGGTATTGGGTACTTCAGATATCCTCATGATCTAAAGACTCTTCCCGATTTTGAGCTGATCAGGTTTTCCTGTTTAGATCTTCTGTATGCCAACCCGAAGAAGATGTCAGGCTGGTTTGAGATGGCGCTCAAGAAGGAATACCACACAAGATGGGTCAACTTCAGCCCTCAACTGCCCAAATGGTTCATTCATAAGACCGAAGTTGATCCTATCACTGGATGTTAGGACCGAGTATGAACTGGTACTAACCGAATCTACATGAAAACCAGATCAAATAGTGCGGAATCCTATTTGATTGGCGATCCAATCAGGGAGAACGTTAATCTAATCAAAACTAATGATTAGAAAACGTTAAGAATTGATTAACAATGATCAGGAACGCTCTATGAAGTTGGAAGGGACGAACTGGACACTCTGGGACGGATAAGGTTGTGAATTCTTGAAGTGTTTTCTTTTTCCACGAATTAAGTGGTATTTATAGGTTTGGAGTCTTCATTCGTGCGACTGCACCATCAGCATGGTTCAGTCGTGCGACTGAAGTATGCGGTTGATCCATTCGTACGACTGAAAGTCCAGTCGTGCGACTGAGTCAAACTCATGTCACAATCGTGTGACTGATCCAGTCTCCTGGTTCAGTCGTACGACTGGTCCATTCGCATAAAGTGTTCATGCGTATGTTCCATTAGCATGGTCCATTCGCATGAGAACTTCATACACTTCAGAAACCTATATAGTTAGTTCAATATGCGTTATCATACAATACACAATGAAACATTAAACATTATAAGTGATGGGTTTGTTAGAACTTAAAACCAAGTTTAACCATTTAAACTTTCAGAAAACGCAGCGGATATATAGCTTTAAAACCGATTTTGAAAGCTGAAAAATGTGTTCTTTAAGTGACCATACAAGTGTATAAAACAAACCCATAAAACAAAGGATCATTGTATGTGAATGAGCATGCTATGTAAACACTAAAACACATAATATGACAGCCACAAGGGGCTGCCATTACTAGCTTTCTCCAAGCTACAAATGTCAACAGAAAGAGTAGAATAGATGCTGAAATTCGGCCAAAAGAAAGCTGAAAATATGCCCAAAACTTCAAGCTTTGAAGTCTTCAAGTGTTCACTCCCACTTGGCTCTAAGTAAGCATCTTGATTGCTTGGATTTGGACACCAATACTCCAAAAGGAAAGCTGCCAGCAGCCCTTCAAAACCGTGAACATCCAGCAGCAAAAATGGGAGGATTAAATGACCAAGGTTCCAAGAGGAGGAACCCTCAAGCTTGTATACCCCAAGCCTTTAAAGCAACCACCACTCTTGCTAGGGAGAGAGCACCAAAACACCCAAAATTGTTCTATTCTTCTTGTTTCAACCGTGAGGTTGATGAGAGAAGAAGATGAGAGAGATTTGGGTGCATGCAAAATGAATTGACGATGAGAAGTGTGTCTTACACTCTTTCATAAAGAGTGTAAGTTCCAAGACAAGACTACTCCTTTTTCCACACAATGGAGCCGTCCAAAATGATTCAAAAAGGGGAGGGTTTTTCCCTCCTAAACTTGTCTAATATTACACATTAATAAGTCATGTACTAGACTTATTAAAATTGTGACATATACCTTCTCTAATTAAACAATTTAACTAAAGTATACTCACATGTTATTTGTGTTATTTAAACCCTTTTAAATAACAAAATAATAATAAACCCATCAACAAATTATCCTTATAACTTGTTTCATCTCGCAGATAATTATTTAGAAAACCTATTTTCTAAATTTGGTGTAATTATTTAATTGTATGAACCCATCATCACTTAAATAATTCTTGGTGATTGCAAAGCTTGTTATTGGGTATAACCCGACTTGGATCATAACGTACTAACCGCATCAATATTCTACGTGTCTTAGGCACATAGAATCCTACAATCTCCCACTTGCCCAAGATTCATAGAAGATTGATGCAAGCAGTAAATACCGCCTAACAACGGTTTACTACCCTTAATACGCATGACTTATAGCCATTCAATAACATCATCCCATTCAAGTATCCTACTTGAAATGATTTAGGTGAATCAATCATCTATCCTTTTGTTACAGATGTCATGTTAAATCCAAGGACACAGAATGATCATTCCTTGTTGATTTAACTTAATCAGGCCTTAGACATCTAACTCTCAACGAATAAGAGGAACAAATTCCATCTTGACTACATACGTTTCTCATAAACACCTCGTGTCATACCTGAACATACCCTTATGTACCGTCCACTATTTCAGGACAGTGAAGAATTAGCTCAAGGTATGACACTTGGTGAATATCAAAACCCAATATGTATCTCAGGTCAGAGGATACCAAATGATATTCGCCTTTACTCAAATTTACTTATGATCAATCAATAAGATTCCATGTAGTAAAATTTGAGATGCGGGTTAGTCCAATATTTGTATCCCACAAATATCTACGAACCTTGGTAGCAACCCATTGCTCTATATTCATCCTTATGAATATCAACCAATCCAAGTTCATAATAGTCTTATCCTCAATACTTGTTCTCACAAGTCTGAACGACTACGGACATTTAGAGTAAATAATTTACTCATGGATTAAACATGCTAAATTGGAACATTATTTGAAACATTATAACCAAATAATTTCATTCAAATAATAAAGAGTCCCACATATCCAAATACAAAATTTACAGATCAAATCCAATCACAAGAATATTGAAGTCCCATGGCACAAGTATGACCTTCATGCTTTGCCTTTTCAAGGAGCTTCGTGAGAGGATCCGCAATGTTTTGATCCGTGTGAACTTTGCGAATACATATCTTTCCCTTTTCAACTTCATCTCGTATGTAGTTGAATCTCCACTTAATGTGCCCAGTCTTTTGATGAGCACGGGGTTCCTTGATTTGAGCAATCACACCCTCGTTATTACAAAAGATCTCTAGGGGGTCCTGAATGGAAGGGACAACCCCTAGATCGGCAATGAATTTCTTCAACCATGTAGCTTCTTGAGCTGCCAATGAGGTGGCGACTTATTCTGATTCTGTAGTTGATAGAGCCACCACATCCTGCTTGGAGCTCTTCCAAGAAACCGCTCCTCCATTCAGAATGAAAATGTATCCCGATTGTGACCGAGAATCGTCACGATCGGTTTGGAAACTCGCATCCGTGTAACCTTTTACAACGAGTTCCTCGTCACCAGATCCATAGATTAGGAACATATCTCTTGTCCTCCTTAGCTACTTAAGTATGTTCTTAACAGCCATCCAATGACTGTCTCTAGGATTTTGCTGGTATCGGCTTGTCATGCTTAAGGCGCATGACACGTCCGGTCGAGTGCATATCATCGCATACATGATGGATCCAATAGCAGATGCGTATGGGACTACCTTCATTTTATCTTGCTCATCCTTTGAGCTTGGACACTGAGTCGTACTCAATATCGTTCCTCTTTGAATAGGTACGGTACCTTTCTTAGAGTTTTCCATCTTGAACCTTTTCAAGATCTTATCAATGTATGCACTTTGATTCAAACCAATCAACCACCTTGATCTATCCCTATAGATCTTTATTCCCAGAATATAGGCGGCTTCACTAAGATCCTTGATGGAAAAACAACTTCCAAGCCAGGTTTTTACACCTTCTAAGGTTGGAATGTCATTTCCAAATAGTAGTATGTCATCAACATACAATACTAGGAAGGTTATTGTGCTCCCACTAGCCTTCTTATACACACAAGCCTCATCAGTGTTTTTGATGAAGCCAAATTTCTTTACTTCCTCATCAAAACGGTGATTCCAGCTTCTCGATGCTTGTTTCAATCCATAGATTGATTTCTTCAAGTTGCATACTTTATTAGGATGTTTTGGATCGACAAAACCTTCAGGCTGAACCATATAGACATCTTCCTCAAGATATCCATTTAGGAAAGTGGTTTTGACATCCATTTGCCAAATCTCATAATCATAATGAGCAGCTATGGCAAACAATATCCTTATAGACTTTAGCATCGCAACAGGTGAGAAGGTTTCATCATAATCAACCCCTTGAGTTTGAGTGAAACCCTTTGCTACAAGTCTAGCTTTATGAGTATCCAAGTTTCCATGCATATCGGTTTTCTTCTTGAAAACCCACTTACTTCCAACTACCTTGGAATTAAGAGGTGGCACAACAAGTTCCCAAACTTGATTGTCATACATGGATTGCATTTCAATGTTCATGGCTTCAAGCCATTTGTCACAATCCAAATTGGACACTGCATTATGGTATGTGGTTGGTTCATCTGAATCTACCACATAGCATTCATCCATGAAAAATCCGTATCTTTCAGGTGGATTACAAGTTCTACCACTTCTGCGAACGTTTTGTGTGCATTGATCAACCCCTTGATCATCCTCAACATCCTAATGTTGAGTGTTAGTTTCAACCAAATGTGCATCGGGTTGTGGTTCTTGATCCTCCTCAAGATCCACTGTTCTACTGCTAGCTCCTTCCATAAGGAACTTTGCTTCTAAGAACTCACCCTTTCTGGCAACAAACACCTTTTGTTCCAGTGGATCCTAGAAATAATATCCCATAGAATCTCTAGGATATCTAACAAGGATACACTTGGTGGATCGGACTTCTAATTTGTTTGGGGTGGGAGTCTTAACATAAGCCTCACATCCCCAAACCCTTAAGTATGATAGGGATAGAACTCTTCCATGCCATATCTCAAAATGTGTCCTTTCCACCTTTTTGGTTAGGGCCATATTTAGAATACGGGCCACAGAGAGCAAAGCGAAACCCCAAAATGATAGAGGCAATGTGCTTCTAGCCATCATAGATCGGACCATATCCAATAAGGTTTGATTCCTCCTCTCAGACACACCATTATGTTGTGGTGTTCCAGTTGGAGTGAGTTGTGAGACAATCCCACAACTCCAAAGATGGTCTTGAAAAGCATCACTTAGGTATTCACCTCCTCTATCGGTACGGAGAACATTAATTGACTTGTTGAGTTGATTTTCTACTTCATTCTTGAAGATTTTAAACATTTCAAAAGCTTCATCTTTGTGCCTTAATAAGTACACATACCCATAGCAACTATAATCATCGATAAAGGTAATGGAGTATCTTTCACCATTCCTAGTCATTGGTTTAAAAGGACCAAATACATCCAAATGTATGATTCCTAATAAATCTTTTGCCCTTTCGGTAGTTCCACTAAAGGGTGCCTTAGTCATCTTACCTTGTAAACAAGATTCACAAACATGAAATGAATCACATTCATTTGTTTTTAAAAGACCATTCTTTTGAAGTGTTTGTAAACGTTTCTTGTTTATATGACCAAGACGACAATGCCAAAGATAGGTATCACTTAAGTCCAACTTGAGTTTCTTGGTGTTAGTTTGGTACAATGAACTATTTAAAGTATTTTCATGAACCAATTCATAAATACCATTAATGGAATAGCTTTAAAATAGAACATACCATTTAAAGAAACATGAATATCATTTTCAATAAAGGATAATACATAATCATAATGTCTTAATTGGGATACAGAAATAATGTTCCTAGTCAAACTAGGAGCATACAAAACATTCTTCAAAATAACTTCCAAACCACTTGGAAGTCTTAGGATGTAGTCCCCATGACCTTCAACTAAGACTTTAGTTCCATTGCCTATGAAGAGGCTAACATCCCCTTGTTTGAAGTCCCTACTTCTTGTGAACCCCTGCAACAAATTGCAAATATGAGTTCCACATCCGGTATCCAATACCCATGTGTTAGAAGATGTAATATTAAGATCAATATGAATCATGTATATTGTACCTGAGGTCTGCCCGACATCCCTCTTTGCTTTCAACTCTTGGAGATGGACAGGACAATTCCTTGCCCAATGTCCTATCTCCCCACACTTGAAGCATGGGTCATTAGTAGTAACTTTTTGCTTCTTCTCTTGTGGTTTGGGTGGTACCCTTACCACCCCTTTCCCTTTTCCCCAAACGGGTCCCTTACCCTTGGCAACCTTTGCCTTGGGTGCGGGATGAGGCCTTTTCTTGTTCCCACCTTCATTGATAATGAGAACGGGTAAAACCCTTTTACCCATGGCCGCCTCGGCCGTTTTAAGCATTGAGTGAAGTTGACCAATGCTTTTGTCCCATGCATTCATGTTGTAGTTTAACACGAATGTCTCGAACTTCTTGGTAAGGCCATTTAGGATCAAATCCGTGGCCAATTCCTTCGAGAAGGGACAATTAAGCCTCTCGAGGCGGTCAATATGACTTTTCTTCTTAAGTACATAAGATGAAGCAGATTGGTTGTCGTCTATACGACATGCATGGAGTGCTCGAACCGTTTCGAAGCGCTAAACCCTTGCTTGCTGTTGGAACGTTTCCTTCAGCTGGGTTATCTTGTCGTAGGCTCCGTGATGTTCATACTCCTTTTGGAGATCCGGAGTCATGCTCGCTAGCATGAGACAAGACACTTGGACGGAGTCCTCAGTGTATTTTAGCCAATGGTTATAGGCCTCCTCATCATCCTCGGTAGGTTGATCAGGGATAGGGTCGTCTAAAACATATGATCTTCTCTCTTGCTTGAGAACGATTCTCAAGTTTCGATACCAATCAATAAAGTTGTTATGATTTAGACGTTCCTTTTGGAGGATCGCTCGTAGTGATTGGTTGGACGCGGATGAGTTATCGTGATTTTCATTATTGGTGGCCATCTACAAAATATAACAAAGATCTATTTTAGTATTTTCGATATTGCTATTTTTAATAATTAATGCCTTTTAAGGTCATTTTTATATTAAAATCTAGAACCCAACATTACATTTAAATTGTGGTTAGGTGACCTTTATCCCACGATTTAAATTAATAAGGTGGTCAACGATTGACGGTTGCAACCATTTGCAACTTCTAGAGGTATGAGATCGACTTTTGAACATCATATGTAAAGTCGGCATGTTAATCCCATCAACACCATTTGGAAACCATATTGTAGGTGATCCATTTAACATGGTTTACAAATCAAGACATCCTACTTACACACACGTGTGAGTTTGCCAAAATGAGTGGTTAGGTGACCTTTATCCCACAAATTTGGCATTCTCACCTTAAGTCATAAGTTCCTTCAAAGTGGTTAGGTGACCATTATCCCACTAAGAGTTCCCAAGTGACTTAAGTGTTGTGTAAAAGGACGGTGTTGATCTTATTTTTCAAATATTTAGAGATTTCATAATTCTAGTTTAGAAAACTCTATGTACTTGTATTTGCATGCTTTCAAATACAAGGTACCCTATGGTCCTTTGATTAAAACCTATTTTAACCTTTAAAATCATTAAATCAATTTTAATAACCTTTTATTACCTCTTAATGATTAAGAACCATCATTTTTATAACTTGTTAAGTTTGTTAATTAGTTTGTAATGCATGTCAAAATTTCAACCATACAATCAAATAACAGACATTCAAACAAGCATAAACATAAACAACCATAATGTGCATAACCTTAGCTACTATTGTGACCACACTTGTTTGCCATCATAAGTGTGGTCATTTGGTCTTTCCTAAGGGTTGAATACAACACAAAATTGAGGTCTTGATAGACCCCCACTTGAACTTGCATCCATATGCTTCAAGCCCTTCTTTTGTGTCTTCCTTTTGTGCTTCCTTCCCGAGCATCTTCTTTTACAAAATATATATCCTAATACATATTTCTAGTAAAAGAAAAAACACTCCTAATCTATTATTACATCCCAATGAATAAATAGACAAAGTACATTTTTAAACAAAGCACAAAAGAATAATATTACAATCCCAAATGAAAACAACCGAAAAAAAACATTGCAAGCATCCAAACAACACAAGGTCAATGGCTAGGTTATGCACACTAACATCCAATGATCATATCATCCAAACATATAATGAAACCCCACTTAAAACCACCAAATTTCAGCCAACATAAACTGAAATTTTGGGTTTTATACATTGTCCAAACCATCAACATTTCATAATATATATCTTTCAAGGTCTAATCACTAGCATGTGTGATATGACCTTGAAAGTTTAGGGAATCATTCAAACAAAACATAGCAGCCCAAAATCAGCCTATACTAAGTTTATAATCATCCTTTAAAACCAATTTTAAAGGACTAAACAAGCAAGTCATCCACATAACCGGCTCTTGATGCCATTTGATGGGTTTGTTAGAACATAAAACCAAGTTTAACCATTTAAACTTTCAGAAAACGCAACGGATATATAGCTTTAAAACTAATTTTAAAAGCTGAAAAATGTGTTCTTTAAGTGACCATACAAGTGTATAAAACAAACCCATAAAACAAAGGATCATTGTATGTGAATGAGCATGCTATGTAAACACTAAAACACATAATATGACAGCCACAAGGGGCTGCCATTACTACCTTTCTCCAAGCTACAAATGTCGACAGAAAGAGTAGAATAGATGCTGAAATTCGGCCAAAAGAAAGCTGAAAATATGCCCAAAACTTCAAGCTTTGAAGTCTTCAAGTGTTCACTCCCACTTGGCTCTAAGTAAGCATCTTGATTGCTTGGATTTGGACACCAATACTCCAAAAGGAAAGCTGCCAGCAGCCCTTCAAAACCGTGAACATCCAGCAGCAAAAATGGGAGGATTAAATGACCAAGGTTTCAAGAGGAGGAACCCTCAAGCTTGTATACCCCAAACCTTTGAAGCAACCACCACTCTTGCTAGGGAGAGAGCACCAAAACAGCCAAAAATTGTTCTATTCTTCTTGTTTCAGCCATGAGGTTGATGAGAGAAGAAGATGAGAGAGATTTGGGTGCATGCAAAATGAATTGATGATGAGAAGTCTGTCTTACACTCTTTCATAAAGAGTGTAAGTTCCAAGACAAGACTACTCCTTTTTCCATACAATGGAGCCGTCCAAAATGGTTGAAAAAGGGGAGGGTTTTTCCCTCCTAAACTTGTCTAATATTACACATTAATAAGTCATGTACTAGACTTATTAAAATTATGACATATACCTTCTCTAATTAAACGATTTAACTAAAGTATACTCACATGTTATTTGTGTTATTTAAACCCTTTTAAATAACAAAATAATAATAAACCCACCAACAAATTATCCTTATAACTTGTTTCATCTCGCAAATATTTATTTAGAAAACCTATTTTCTAAATTTGGTGTAATTATTTAATTGTATGAACCCATCATCAGTTAAATAATTCTTGGTGATTGCAAAGCTTGTTATTAGGTATAACCCGACTTGGATCATAACGTACTAACCGCATCAATATTCTACATGTCTTGGGCATATAGAATCCTACAATAAGCATCACCCATACATTGTATTTCATTTATACACATTCAATAACACATATTCATTCATTCAAGAGTCTTTCATTACAAACGTCAAACGATTACATCAGTGTAACAAAATGAAAGTCATTAAACATTTAAGTACATTAGAATTAGAACTAGAGATATGTGTACCAACAAACTCCCCCTTGGACCTAGTTCTACCTATTCTTGACTTCCTTTGTAAACTCTGAATATCTCTTGACTCTTTCTTCCTTTGAAACCCCAGCATGAATATCAAGTGCAAAGCATAAGCGTATAACATGTTGAAACTGAAGTACTTGCACGATATCCTGCGTATCAAAAAACAGTGGCCACTTGTACAATGTATATATATCAGCTGCTGACAAGTTCATGAGCCACATTGGGTCAAACACCATTATTGTCTCCAAGGTCCCCTCTCGATCCAAAACAATGACAACTTCTCCAGTACGCCGGTCATAGTACCACCATTTAAAATGGGGTGTAAAGTCTTGTGGCATCTCCCTCAAAGGTATACATGACATCGTGCGCGGAGGTCGCCATTTCAAGACAACTGTCGGCTTGCCAGTTATGGGATTAACTTCAAACCTTCGGATATACCTCATCGGTTATTGAGGTCTGAAGTTAACCCACCTGGTATGATACTCTTTTCCCAACGTAGCCTCAAACCAGTCTAACATCTTCTTCGGGCCGGCATATAACAGCTTTAGGCGTGCCAGCTGGTTGAGCTCAAAACTGGGAAGAGTCTTTAGATCATGTGGAAATCTAAAGTACTCTATTCCCTTCTCCCTCTTCACTGCGTAAACATTCAGATCCTCAAAGTATGCCCACGCTATGAACTTTCCTGACACCTTGACATGCTTCTTTACTTTATAGAGCTTGGTGCAGGTACTTGGCTTTGGTGCAGTGCGTTGGACTTGGATCTCTGCAAAACAAGCCACCCATTCAGCATTTCTGATTCAGCTTCTCTAATGTATCACTGCCGAGAGTACTTCCCAAGTTAGGAACCATATTTCCCTCTCGGTTAGTGTACTCTGGATAATGCTGGGCTGTGACATCCTCAATCTCTATTTCATCCACATCGTTCAGCTCATCGTCACTAGCCACATCAATGGTAGGAGCGTCCTTGACAATCTCATCCGGATTCAGCCGGAACATCTCAGCAAGTTGCTCTTCAGTAAGGTCATGAATTACTTCTCCTTCTTCGGGAGTACAACTCACAGACCTCCTAACAATCCCTTGCAAATCAAGTATCATAGTCAATTGAGACTTGATTTGCTGAAGGGGAGCAACATCATATTCATCTTGCTGAGATGTTTGATCTACTTGAATTAAACATGTAAACACATCAATAGTTAGTAAGTAATCAAGATAATCAAACATTGAATAACAATATATAAACATTAATTACATAACATTAATACATGATTTCAAGTACAAAAGTTTTATAAAACATAGACATCTAAGCTTTACTTTTGTCTTGAATCAAGTCAGGGTCTTCTGCAGTCAAGGATGTAGGTGGGGTAGATGATGATGCTCCTTGGTCTTGTCTTTTCTTCGTTCTTCTCTCTTGACCCGGAGCAGAGGCAGATGCAGCTGCATCGCCTTCTTCTTCATCATCATCATCCTGCCTACCTCTTGCTTCTCCATCACCACTCACATCATCATCATCATCACTGTCATCATCTTCTCCATCATCATCATCATCATCATCATCATCATCATCATCATCTCCTTCTCCAACTTAAGAGGCTCATCCTTAGATCCTTTAAGTTTGAGCATGATCGTCTTATTCGCAGCATCCAACTCCTCCAGCTTCTTAGCTGATTCCTCCTTATGCTCTTGGAGTTGCGCAATCTGTTGCGCTTGCTGTGAGATCTGTTGTACTTGGGTAGCATTAAGCTCCTCAAGCCGACGTATCTACGCAGTCTTCTCCTTATCAGCAGTCAATAGCTTCAGCACCATACGGTTCAGTGCTGAAAGCTGTTCCTCCACTCCAATAAGAGGAAGGGATGATCCTGTAGGGAAAGTAGGATGGGATGATGGTCCGGCTTGGTGGCTGGTGGTGGTAGTTATGGCTGTGGTGAATATGGGTGGTGGTGAATGAATGGGTGGAGAAGTGTGGGGTGTAGCAGTGGAAGGTGGAGGTGTGGTAGTAGTAGTGGGTCGTGTAGTGGTAGAGGTGGTGGCTGTAGTAGTAGAGGTGGTGGCTGTATGTGTAGAGGTGGTGGTAAGCAGTGTAAATCTTGGCCTCTTCCTCTTCTTCCCATAGGGCTGAGCCATCATCTTCTTTCGTGTCCCCTTTGACACGGAGGCTCCCCCTTTGCTACTGGGCTGGTCTGGGGTGTATGATGGATCAAAAGTAGCCTCCCCAGACTCGCCCTGGCATCCACAAACCGCCCTAACGCCTCTCTCAGAGGCCATGACCCGGCTTCCCACCGTTCATACCAGAGGCTCTTCGTTTGACTCCTCCTCCTCATCAGGCTGAAAATTCTGATGGAACCCGACAGTCTCTGTCCCTCCTTGGGTAGATGGTGGAGATGTAACATCAGCAGCAGTGGCCCTAGTTTGAGAGGGGCCGGTATCTCCACCATCACCACTGTCATCATCATCTGAGTCATCAACCTGAAGTATAAGCTGCTTTGTGTCTGATTCGCTATCATCGTGGCGCCACTTTCACCTAGCTGGCGCCATATAATCCTACCGGGCCAGATGCCCAAACAGTCGCCTTACTAGGGGCTTCACCTGCTTGCCCCAGTACACTTTCATCCGTCCGAGGGTAGTATCATCCATCACCTTTAGGACCATGACATCCTCCTTCTCCTTAGGCAGCGAAAGGAGCTTCTAATCGATAATCATCTGCATAAAGCGTGGGTACATGCAGAAACCCATGTACTGTTGAGATGCATCACCTCACGGAAGGGAGGCTTCGAGGAGTTATCAGATCAGATGCAGAACGCCTACGTGGCATTGGTGCTCTTGTTGAGCACACCTGCGTTGATGTCCCCCGAGTACTTAGCCCTCAGAAAACATCCTCGAACAGTAAGGGGATGCAGTTGTGTGGGGCAATCAGCATCATCTCCGAACTCTAATACAGTCCTGAGATCCTCCTCTGTGATCTCTATGGCCTCACTAAAGATGGAACTCCTGATACGATGGGGCTCGAAGGACCTGTCCACTACAACGCTTTCCTAGAAAGCCTGCTGAACCGATCTGTATGGTGTGCACGGTGTCGAGATCGCTCTGAAGATCCTTGATCTCCGTAGAAAAGTGATGATACCAAAAAACTCAGCTGCGTTGCGTGATGACAGATCAAGATGTGCACAAATGTTATGCTTTGCGCTCATCGTCCAATGACTCGCCATCTATGACATATAGTAAATAAACGTTAGTAAGTGTCAATAAGTAACAGTTTGATTCAATGAACTTGAAAACTTTTGTTCAGTCGTGCGAATGAATTGTGCGACTGTGATCTAGTCGTGTGAATAGACTGTGCGACTGAGATCTAGTCATGAGAATGAGCTCATACTTACGACTGAGTCATGCGACTAGGCTTAGACGTTTGTTCTCTCATGCGTTTACCTCAGTCGTGCGACTGAACTCATGCGCATGGTTCAGTTGTGCGATTGAGTAATTCGTCCATCTCAGTCGTGCGATTGAAGTTCATCAGGGTGTCCATTCGCATGACAGACTGTTTGTCCATTCAAATTCAAATGTTAAGCAAAACATGATGTTAGACGTTGTGGATTGGCTCATTAGGTTCGCAAATGTCCGATTAAAACCCTAATAACTTTTATTTGATCAAGAAACTTGGTTTTAATGGTTTATTTGTCCAACTAAGTATTGGTTCCTTTCAGATCTTAAGTTCGATCATTTGGTCATGTATTTACTGATTTTGAGATTGAACATCATCGCGCAATACCTGTAGAATCAGTACAAATCGTTCGTAAACGTCAAACAAGGGTCTAAATCGATCAAACGAGATTTTGGCAGAGTGAGGTTAAGTCGTGCGTGTGAATGGGCGATTGGAGTGAATGAACAACTGCGACCGACTCCCCTTCTATTTATACTAGGGTTTCCTCCAGTCGTACGATTGAACCTAGTCTCATACTTGATTCGTGCGACTGAGGGTCAGTCATGCGCCTGGCCCTATTCGGTCACCTCCAATCGTGCGATTGAGGGTCATTCGTGCGGCGTCACAGTCAGTCACCACCAATCGTGTGATTTAGGGTCATTCGTACGACTGTCACATTCAGTCACCTCCAATCGTGCGATTTAGGGTCATTCGTGCGACTATCACAGTCGGTCACCTCCAATTGTGCGATTGGGTTCATACGTATGGTCCAATCGTACGGCTGGTCCATACTTATGGTCCAGTCGTGCGAATGGCTCACACTTATGATTTTTGACTTTATTACCATTTGACACTTAGCCCCTTTTAACAGTTGATAAAATATTTTGAGCATTCGATCATCTCAGACATGATCTGTAAGGCCCCGTTTCCAGGCACCTCACAGCTGGTCATCGTCGCACTAAAAACATACTTTTCTATTAACTTTAATAAAATCATGCAGCGGAAACTATGAAATAACTTTTCATTTTACTATAAATGCTTTTGCAAAGTAATACAACATCCACTACAAAACATCGTTTCTTTGCATTACAATACAAAAGCTTAAACAAAAGAATGCCATCCCAAAAAGAGCTGATTAGCCGCCTCGTGCCATCCTCGGCAACCTCACCTGCCTACTGGAAACACATAAAAAGTCAGCGTTGCTGAGTGAGTTCTAGTTTTATAATAAAACATACTTTACTTTCATTAAAACCGTTCTTTATGTTCATGTGATCATGCATCATACGTACACATAGATAATCTCATTGTTATCTTCTTTATTCATTCATTCATCTTTACATCTTTTCTTGCACACCAGATATCTTCCGTACCAATACCATATGCTACACCCTGAACTATATATCTACTGGGCCGAAGTCTATAAAGAGACAGCTAAACGTGGTGCCGCAGTACTAGGGGTAAGCGGAAGAGGTTCTATAATAATGGTCGATAACAAAGAAAGACCCCGATGTGCATCCTTCTGGGGATATCTTCCGTACCAATACCATATGCTACACCCCGAACTATATAGCTACTGGGCCGAAGTCTATAAAGAGATAGCTAAACGTGGTGCCGCAGTACTAGGGGTAAGCGGTAGAGGTTCTATAATAATGGTCGATCACAAAGAAAGACCCGATGTGCATCCTCCCGGGGTAGCGAACCCATACCGTTGGGCTAACACCTTAATTGGCGTGTCCCGATATCCAATGCTCGCAAGACTTTCATTACTTTCATCATTTATTAATGCATGCATTCATCATGTTCAACTTTTTCTTATCTTCCACTTTATGTTACGTAATACTTCATTTCATTCATTAGCATAACACGCAGACCCACAGGAAGAATATACGTACATCATAATAAGGAACATTAACATACACTATAGCATTACTATACAGGGCATCATCATACGTACATAACATACAACATGCATAAACATGCAACATCATCATCATCATGCCCTACATGACTTCTACGATCCCAACGGTCATCTTACATGTACCTACGGGAACTTCCATGTCAAAACTCATATCTGCACTTTCCCCCGAAAGTCGGTACTTTAACTATGTTCTTCCTCGGGTACAACAGCCCTATTTGGGCGAATAGGCACCCTTCAGTCGCACGGCCTTCATGCGACTGAACCTCATGCGAATGGGCACCTATGCGACTGGATTCTCAGTCGTGCGAATGAACACTATGCGAATGGACCTCATGCGATTGAACCTCATGCGAATGAGCACCTATGCGACTGGATTTTCAGTTGCATGACTCCCCATGCGACTGGACCCCCAGTCGTGCGACTAAACCTCAATCATGCGACTGAACACCAATCACCCTCCAGTCGGCCGTATGGCCTCAGTCGGTCACCTAGCCCTAACTGATGCAGAATGTAGTCCTCCCGAACCCAATCTGCCATTTTCGATCTCCAAGCTCATCCAAACTCATTCTAAGCCCAAATCAACCATCCTAAACCTTAGGAATGCATACTATGACACCATTCAAGCACACACAAGTCCAAGAACATACTCCAAACGCACCACACGCAATCATACCCAAATGGGTCAAACACACACTCTTACAAAAACAGGTTTACTATGTGTTCCAGCCCCAAATCAGTTGAAAACAAGTAAAATAGGGGTCCTAGAACTCACATAAACTACTAGAAGAAGAAGAGCTTCGTGTGACTCGCTAACCGATTATTTTTGTGCTCGGATCCACCCGAACCAACCTTTTTTCTCTCTTTTCTTCTTTTCTATCTTCTCTTCTTTTCTTTAGCTGAAAATGAGAGTGTGGGGAGAGGGTAAGGGCTGCCCTCTCCTTTAAATACTCCCATTCACCCGTCTTTCTTTCGTTGGTAAGTTTTGTCCCCCGACTTTGGACTTTATTTCTTTTTCTTCTTTCGTCGGCTACAAGGAAAATATCTGGGTGTTACATGATCCACTTATCCACCTGATCACCTTAGACGCGATCCATTTATCCACCCGATCACCTCAGACGTGATCCATTTATCCACCCGATCACCTCAGACGTGATCCATTTATCCACCCGATCACCTCAGACGTGATCCCTTTACTTTTTCAAAAACAAGTGATTCAAGATTTACGTTAATTTCATTTTGTGACATTCACAGAGATGAATCTCGTAGCATAGTCCGACATCAACACACTATACATAAAACTTGAAAAACTAGAAAACTAAACTAAGTAACAAAAATAAACATGTTTTTGTGATTTTGTTAGGGTAGGGTTTAAAAACAATTTAACAATCATTTTCAAATGATTCTCCCCCTGTGCAGAACAACCTATTAGCATTAACGTCATTTCTAAGACAGATTCATATGGAATTAGACAGGCATAAACGTAGTTTCTTGGAACTTTTTATTGATATATTGAAGAGGAAACTACATATTTACAGATCATAATTTCTCATTCATCTAAGACTTCTAAGTGCCAACTGGAAATCATGCTTGGTCTGTTATGTAACACACATTGATTTTGAACATCAAGTGATGCAGTCATGATGATTATAGGTATACTTGTCCCCTTAAGTCCATACATAGATTTTTGACACACATCAGTGATAATTAAGTGGATTAGACCAACAAGTGTTTGTGCGTCCCACAGGTATATGGTAATCAATCTTCCTCAGGAGATTTTTGAGTGGTCCGGTGGTTGAGAAGATTTTGGTTCTAAGAGCTTTCAAAGAGATGCAAAGCCTCAGGTCAGTGCCATCGCACAACAGAGAGGTGCAAACAACAGTGAATTCTTAGAACGGATAGGTTATGCTAAGTCTCAGGTCAGTGCCATCGCACAGCAAAGAGGCGCAAGATCTATCTTCTTCTTAGAGCAATATACTATAATATACATTTAAGCAGTGAATTTTGTCATCTATTGCTCAGTTTTTCAAGTCTTTGCACACATTTGTGGCATTCAATTGCTCCTCATCCCTTATTGGAAATTGATTGATTGTGCAAACAAGGGACACTATGGGAACCCACAACTTGTTGATAGATTCAGATTTAAGTGATTCACCAATGATGTCTACTAGTCTTTGTGTTGAACCTACCGACACATCGTATAATGGACTAGCACCTCCCTAGATCTACTTTCTCTGTGTAATTACATTAACAGATAAGTGTACTATCATTTTTCCAACATGTTAGACTTAGAACTGTCAGACTTATGATTTTCTAGGATTTAAATTAAACATTGCAAAAATAGACAATCTTTTTGGTGTTGAATCACTTTCTTAAATTTGTTGTTGTTGCCTTTTTGGCTTATCTGCTCTCCCCCCTTTTTATAAGAAAATAAAATCTCCCCCTAAAATACTAAAACCAAAAATATTTTTTTGTGTTTTTGGATTTTCTAAAGCAAGAAATAAACAGAAACATTAGAAACAAAATTAAAAACTAGACACGGTCGGACATAGCACTTGATTCCTCTAGAATCACATCTTCTTTCTTTTTCACGCCATTGACCTCCAACAGATAGAAAAATCTGGGTTTATCAAACGGTTTAGTATAGAGGTCGGCGCGTTGAAAATCCGTGTTTATTTTAATCACATCAATTAACTGGTTTTCATAGCAGTTGCGTATGAAATGATACTTTATGTCGATGTGTTTTGTTTCAGGGTGTTGAACAATATTTTTAGTTACAGCTATGGCAGCAGAATTATCAACAAAGATAGGGGTATTAGAAAATTGCAAAACCATATTCCAACATTTGCTGTTGAATCCAAATGATCTGAGAGTAGCAACTTGCAGCGGCAACGTATTCAGCTTCACATGTTGACTAGGCAACAGATGTCTGCTTCTTGCATTGCCAGGTGACTAATCGCCTTCTAAAGAACTGACACCCCGCTGATGTAGACTTGTAATTCACTTTGTATCCACCATAGTCCGAGTCACTATACGCTGTTAGCTCAAAGTCATCATCATGAGGATACCACAACCCTAGTGTTGGAGTACCCTTCTAGAATAATGAAAAATCCTTTTCACCCTGATCAGATGGTTTACTTTTGGTTTGGCTTGATATCTGGAGCAGAGACATGTGGCGTACATGATATCCGGATGTGAGGAAGTGAGGTACATGAGAGATCCGATCATCCCACAATACATGGTAGCATCCACCAAATCACCATTCTCATCTGGTGCTACGTCGTGATTCGTAGCAAGTAGAGTACCGGCAGCTGTGACATTTTCCATATCAAATATGCTAACAATCTCTCCAACATACTTAGTGTAACACCTCTGAAATATGCCCTATTGGAAACCTCAAAATATTATAAAAACCCAACAAAGGTCTTGATAAAGTAGGGCTTACAAAAGAAAACTTGGGAAATGAAACTAACCTTTTGGGCCCAATATGCCCAATAAGGGCCCGAACATACAAACAAGGCCCATTTAAGGCCCAAATGCATGTTAACATACTAACTAAATGAGAAACTATGAAACAATGAATTATTTTGTGATTTGAAATAACCGTGGAAAGATCCAAGCTAAAAATAGATTCAGAACCCATGCCGGGTAAAATCCGGTAATTTAATGCGTACTAACGTCTGAATTCTATCAGAAATTCTTATAATGGCCTGTCATCCAATCAAAATCATTGTTAATCATAACAAATATCGCAAATAAGGCTTGCTAAAAGATTTTTCATGAAACATGCATTAGCAACGGAAATGCGTAAGTGAAACGCGAATACCAGTTTTCACCGGCATTTAACTGATGTCTGTTCTGACCACCGAGCCTCGTAGCTCCGTAAATATTCATCTAATCATTGTTTATTATCATAACACATTAAATTTGGTGAGTGATACGTTGTCCGGAATAAATGCATTACGAAACGCGACCGTGACGTGAACCGGGTTAAGATCAAGTCAAACCCGAGAATACGTCAGATAACGTTTTAACGTGACCAACATGGGAAGTTAACGCACTAAATATCATTTTAATACTTAATTGCATATATTTTGATACCAAAATGATAATATTAACGCCCATTTGATAAAAACGCGTAAAACCGTTAAACGTGTTAAATACACATCGAATTTGCAACCTCGTTTAATGTTTCGGCATGTTGTAAATACGATAAAATTATTAATCTTGGAATATTTATAACGTTTTCTATAACGGAATCTAGCGTGAAGCGAAGTTTTAACGTTACGTGCATTTTAATCGAGTGTGCGCGAACCGTTTTACAAACCTGTTTCTCTAATCTAGTATATAAACAACCTCATATCCATTTTAGGATTTTAAAAATCATTTGAGAGAAAAAGTGAGGGGTAGCCGTAGCCCCCTCCTCCCGGTGGATCTCATGCCGAATTCCGGCCACTCACGGCGGACATCGGCGAGTGTTAGCAGGTGCCTCACCATCCCGACCTCCTCTCTTCAATCCGAGCACGATGGTGGTGTTGGTATCTTATGATTCGCGATGCAACTGGGGAAAAAAGGCCGCAAAGGGGGCGACTGCGTAAATAGGGATTTGGTTCGAAGGGCTGTTAGTTGTCGGTCGAGGTTGTGACCGTGGGCCGTCGGTGGCGAGTTTGTAGCAGCAGTGGTGTTGTCGTGGTGTTCCCGCACCACCGGCGATGGCGGCCGAGGTCGTGAAGGAAAGGGAGCACCGAAGGTGGCCTAGACCCGCCCCCACCGCCTCTCTCTCTCGGTAAGGTTAACCTAGAACCAAACTAGTCATTCGTCTTTTGATTTCTTGAACTACATACTGCAAATCGGTGAGATCTAGGTTGCATGTACAGATCTGTACCAGATCGAGGCTCGAGACAGTGGTGGTGATGGACGGTATTAGTCACGTTCGATGGATCTGCAGATCGGAGCCATGGGTGGTGATGGTGGCTGCCGGCGATACGGATGCCCGCCAACCGCCGAGCAGCAGTAGCGGTGGTAACATGGTGGTTGGATGGTGTAGGGCTGTGAATAGACATGGGTGGTATGGGGAAAAAGGTTTGGTCTTAATGGTGTTAAGTTATGGTAAAATGGTGATGATAAGTGGTGTTGCATGTGGAGCTGTTGTTGATTTTGGTAGCGGTTGTGTTAAGATGGTAAGGTGTGGTTTTGGTCAAGCACCGTCAACCATGGTCCACGGGTAGCCAACGACAAGAACTCGGTGAGATCGAGTGGAATTGGGTACGTAAACCGAATGCGAGGTATAATCGCGCATGACGCTTATTTAACATCTAATAATTTTTCACATGTGTGTAACGCGTTGAGCTCTAACTCGATAAGATACACAATATTAAAAACAATAAAGATCTAAGTCTATGATTGATTGATTGTAATGGATTGTTTTTCTGCGACACCGTGAACACGATACCATAAAAATGATAATATTACATATGTGAATCATAAGGCCTATAAACCTTAACATGTAGTTAATACAAAGTATACATGTAAATAAACCTATCTTGATTAAACAAATTTGGTAAGGTTATCACTGAAGCTAATATATTAAAAACATATAAGAAGTTAATCAAACTATTTGATCTCATGTCATACAAAATCTTTACAATACTTCACGATGTAAAATTGCATACAAAAATATATATTTGTACAATAGATACACTAGGTTAACAGATGTTCACGCGTACTTAATTATGGCAAATGGGCTTATAATTCTATAATGATCCATCATCTTGTTGTTATTAATTGTCGGTCATCTCATTGTTACTGAAATAAATATTATTGGTGTCACCCTTTTTATTAAAAATCTAGTCAAATATCATCAATAACTGGATTACTTAGCGTCAATGAGATTAACTAATATGATATAAACGTGAACATTATGAACATCGTTTGAAACATTATATATTACTTACATCGTCGATACAGCTTATCTATAAAGATTTGGAATCCATGATATAAATTGTTTATTTCTACATTCTTCATACAAAGATGCATTTCTTTATTAAATGCATTAATTAACCTAATGTACACGAGTTAATTCATGACAATTAATAAATACACAAGAAGCTAAGCTACATTAAGGATACTAAACACCAACTTTAAGATAACTACAGAGCTCAACTGCATAAATGTAATAACATCGTGCAAATTCTAAACGTGAATCTTATATGTTCTAATTAGGATCGCTTGTTGGTGATCATTCTTTTTCTTTATCAAGCTCAGAATTATTTAAGGACACCAGGTGAGTTCTAATGATCCCTTTTTACTATTGCTTTGGGATGAAACATGCTCTGTTATTTATGAACTTTAATTGTGCTTTACTTGGTGATTGTATGTGGGATTTATGGTTACCTGCTGATACTTACATCATGATCATTAATTCTTTCGTGAACCGTTTGTTTTATGTGGATAGATCTATTTGGGGAAACCCCCACACACAGTGGCTCCCGCCACAGGGAGGTACCCCACTGAGATCCTGAGGGGTCGTTTGTGGCATGTGACAGGTTTTGCTAAGAAACTATGGTGAACCATCCGGGCAGGTAGGATTCACTGGTTTGGGGCTCAGTTCTCCCCTTTAATTTGGGGGTTAACCGGTTAAACACAACTTTCGAAGAGGCTAACTGGGATTGAGTGCAGGGTTGATTGTGATACTCCCACGAAAATGAACTATGATTCTTTCCTTCTTATCAAATGAAAATTTTGTTAAGTACATTTGTTTTTAAACTATAAGCACTTGAACTCACCAACTTTATGTTGACACAAAATCTTTTTGAGCATGTCTTCAGGTACGGCTAGGGAGAATAGTTGAGCTATAGAAGATATCTAAATTCAAAACATGAAGTAAGGGTAGATGTTGAAGACAAAAGTCGAGCCTAGAAGCCTTAGTTACTGAAGCCTCAAGCAATTTTGACCAAGAGATTGATCATGATACCTATAGATTATAGATTAAGGCACCCTGTGTATCGAAACAAAGCCAATATTCTATAGTAAATATTGTGAGTTGTATTGTAATAAACCATTTAGTTTCCGCTGCATTTTGGTTGTTGTTTACTAATCGTTACGTCCCGCCTCTCTGGGCCCGGGGTGTGACAGATTGGTATCAGAGTCATAGGTTGTAGAGAAGTAGGTCATCTTCACGAGACCTAGACTACAACCATATGAACCTCATAGGACCACCTTAGTAAGATGACTCTTCCGAGTTTTGTTGAGCCAAGGTTGTAGAAAGGTGGGTTTGCTTTGCAATACCTAAGCTGTAACCATAAATAGGACCAGCCTAGTAGGTTGTTTCCATGATCCAGTGATCCAAAGTTTATAGCAGGAATAGGTTTCCTTAAGAACACCCTTCTTTAACTTATATACCTTAAGGATTACATATATCCCATTAAGAATTCTCTACCCCATAAGAAACCATGATACATTAGGATATTACCTATGATAGGTGCACCCGAGTAAACCATGAAAGTATGGAATCATTTGGAGCTGACTATTAGGACTACTGAATGTCAAGTACTAAGAATGTTAGAAACCAAAGGTGTGCATATAAATTATGACTTAAATCCTGGAGAGAAACTTATGTAATTGCACAGTTGACTTTTGTCACTATATGAAACAACTGTTGTTAGCTATACAATCGATATGACTTGTGTTGTGTAACGACCCGAATTTCGTATTATGTAATTAAAATACAATTAATGTATCATGTGTTAAATATTGTAAATATTTAAGACTTAACTAGAAGATTTACTAGTTAGTTAATAGTGGTGGAAACATGAAAAATGATACTAGAGGGGTGGATCTTGCCAATTGATGAAACCTAAACATGGACATGTATGGCTTGCCATACATTTGGTGAGCATTGTCTTACTCACTCACGTTTCACACAAGAGAAGAGGAGAAGAAGGGTTTTTGTCATCTCATTTCTCAAATTGTTGGTGATTCAAGTGCAAGATCCGAAATTGAGCCCTAGAAATCATTCTTCATCTTATCAAGAGCTACAAGTAAGTGTTACTTGATGTTCTTGAGGTGGTAAAATCGTCACCCACATGATGGGTATAGAAATTGGTGGTTTAAACATGAAACCCTAGTGTTATAGTGCTAGATGATCATGTGTATGTGTGTATTATGGTAACTTGATGTGTAATTGCTCCTTAATTGAAGATTTACATGAACCATGGAAATGGGTTTAGTTACTAGAAGGTTAAACTAAGGATTCTTCATGTAAACTAGTTGCTAGTTGTAGAATCCATGCTCATTCTTGTAGAAATGTGATTATGTGCATAACATTTGGTTGAAATTGATGAATCACATGTGTGATATGTGATTTAGGTGTAAAATTAGCTTGATGATGTTTAAAAGCTAGTAAATAACCAATATGTTAAGTTATGCACATAAGGTGTTTGATGAAATGCCCAAATTAGATGAAAAACATGAATGAACTACTTATTTGCAAGAAATGTGCAATGTGAAAGCCTAGATTGTAGGTTAAATGTGACAAATGGTCAAATAGACCATATGTGTGATTAAATGAATGTTATGTGTTAAATGGGTCCTTAAAATGGTAATAGGAAGTGGTGTGGCAAGCGGATCCAAGGGAACCGGCAAGGAACACGTTTGATTGACCACTTAAACCTTCCGGAGTCAAGGTAAGACATTCTTTAAGTTGAGCATAATAAAGTAAAGGCATGAGTCACAATGTGTGTGACCATGTCTCATAAGCTCAAACAAAATAAAAACCACGTTTAAAAAGGATAAATAGTTGACTTGCACCGTATGTGAGCTTCTATGACAAATGATTCACGACGTGCGTGAACATAACGGAAAATAACACTTTAGTGTTATACCACATGGTTGTGGAACAGAACGAGTCATGACGTGCGTGACCGTCCCATGGAAATGGGAAGAAAGGACAAACCCGGATTAAAGTGATTCACATTGTGTGTGAACACTAGGGTAAAGGGTTATCCCTACGATTTGCAACGTGTGTGGACGTTGGGTAATGCCAAGGAAAGCGGTCGTTCGTGAAAGAATGGCAAACCGCTCATTAAAATGGGATTTGACCCTATAAGGGGCAAATTCGGTATGAAAAGGAAAATTTGCGTTATAATAGGCAAATGGGATGGGTTGGGTCTAAGAACTCACCAAACATATGTAATATGTTATAATAGACCGGTTCCAGGGTTGTCGGGACGGTCGGATGCTCTAAAGAACAAACGAACCATAAATGGGTTAAATAAGGAATTAAATACCAAAAAAATAGAAAAATTTTGGTATATTGCCAAGAGTCGGGTTAGACTCGTTGAAACTCCATGGGAATCACGTATATGATAAAATATGTTATTTCCGGGTGTTTGGAACAATCGGGATCGAAAGGGGTGGTTCGGGAACGCGAAACGACCCTTAACGGGTCAAAAATAAGGAGTTGCTGCAGGGACTACCGTAAGTTACGTCCTTTAGGACGTAAGCTACGTCCTCTCCACCTGGGTACGTCCTGAGCTACTGCCTTACGTCCGCAAATCAGGGGAGAAGAGTTAAGGACGTAAGTTACGTCCTAAAGGACGTAAGTTACGTCCCAAGCAGGATGTTGCCACTGAGCTTCTTTTGTTGTCTTCTCGTTTCCCCAGATTTTGTCGATTATTGTTTTAACGCGTTCCGAGTCCGTTTAAACCCCCGTAAAGACCCGAAATGAATGTTAGAATGTACTTACTTAGTTCCTATGAACTAATGGTTGTCTAAACGTGTGTTTTCAGGTGTTACGGGACCGGAAGGCTAAAGTGATCGATAGGGCATACAAGGATCGAACGGGACTTGCATACACGTTTCTTTTGTAGAAACTAACGCGTTAACATTATTTTGAAACTTCCTATCACGTGTGTATGTAAATGGATTGTTAAACTTCATTTTTGAGTGTCGGTTGACACGAAACACATATTTTGGGAGTTAAATGTTAATGAAATTTTCTGGGTCCAAATTCCGCATGTTTATTTAACTTAAACGGACTCTTTGGAGGTCCGGGTGTTACAAGTTGGTATCAGAGCCAACGGTTTGAGAGATTCAAGTGCGTCGTGAACACTTGGACTCAAACTTTTGAGCTCTAGATATGAGAAATGCAAACCTTCGATCCAAGAAGCTGATCACTGAGCCTAAAGGTACAAGGTTAGTGTGCCGTTTATAAACGTAACAAGCTTGACACATGTATGATATATGTATGATATATGTATGATATGTACCATATGAACTGATTGAACCTAGCTTCTTGACTTAAGTTTGGAATAAAGGAACTAAGAAGACATCCGTGTGGTGAGCTTGTTGCTAGGCCTGGCCAGTCTAACAACAATCAAAGGCACGCGAATGGGTTCTTAGGGATGTTGTTTTAAACTTAAGGATGGAAATGGGTATTGTGTGAATAGGGTTAGGCCCTAGTGATAGTAGAATCATAAGCATCGGTGTATATGCTATAGATTACGTACATGGTACTAACGTAAAGTTTAATGGTCACAGTCTTAGGTCATGGCTGGTAACGATCACGTGATTAATATAGAGAATCACGAGACCCATCCCGATGATGCAACACGGGAAATGGTCAAGGAGGAAGTTGGCAAGGCTTTTGAGGCTTTATTGCCGGGCTACATCGAGGATGTACGCAAAGATCTACGGGATCTCATTCAACAAGAGTTTGTGGCTCTGAAGGCTGACAAAGAAACCGAAAGGCCAACAAAGAAAGTGACCTATAAGGAGTTCGTTGCATGCAACCCTACAACGTTCAAGGGTGAGGTAGATCCACTACTTAGTCAAAGGTGGATCAAAGATATGGAAAGTGCCTTTGAAACCTCACACTGTGAAGAATCTGATGAAGTGAGGTTTGCTGCAAGCCAACTCCGGGAATGAGCTAAAGACTGGTGGGAATTGCAACGGGATGAGAAGGGGCGGGAAGGTATCAAAAGTATGACTTGGGAAGAATTTAAGAAGTTGTTCACAAAGCGGTTTTGCCCACAAGCCGCTATCAACAGAATAGCAGAAGAATTCCTACAGTTACGACAAAAAGATGAAAGTATTGATACCATCACGGCCATCTTCTACGACAAAGCCAAGTTTTGCCCACAGTTGCTCCAGGATGAAAGGATGTGGATTAACCACTACTATGGCATGTTGAGTGCCAAGTATCGAGAGTTTCTTACACCGTCCAAATGTGAAACTCTAGTAGAGCTTATCGATTGTGCTAGGGATCGAGAAGCGGAATTGAAAAGGCAAGTTGATCGTGGGGAGAAGCGTGCGGCTGAAACGGAGACGGGTTCGTCTAAGAAAGCCAAGATTTCATCTTCATCAAACAAGTCTGGGAATGACAAAGACTCCAAACATTGCAAGATTTGTAAAAAGAAGCATGGGGGAGTTTGTAGATACGAATCTAAAAATTGCTTCAAGTGTGGGAAGTCGGGTCATTCGACATCTCAATGCACAAGCCCGCTAAGTGTGTGCTACAACTGTTACAAACCGGGCCACAAAAGAGCGAATGTCCGGAACTAAAGAAGGATGGTACAAGTCAATCCTCGGTTGCTCAAGGTTCGGGGAAAAAGGGTGATGGAGGAAAAGCTAAGGCGAGAACCTTCTTGATTACGGCGGAAGAAGCCAAATCTATAGCCGACGTTGTGACGGGTACCTTTCTCATCAACTCACTACCTGCTTATGTGCTATTTGACTCGGGTGCTAATAGATCGTTTGTTTCGGTTAAATTTGCGAGTCATTTTTCCATGGTGTTAGACAACTTACCTAGTCCTTTAGAGATTGAGGTAGCGGATTCAAAAACGTTCTTAGCGTTCAACGTTTATCGAAATTGCATACTTACCATCGAAGGTGAGGATTATTCGGTCGACTTAATACCCATGACACTCGGGGAGTTTGATGTAGTAATTGGTATGGATTGGCTTTCCATGTACCACGCCAATATAGTTTGCAATCGCAAGTGCATCCAATTGATATCTCCGAGTGGTTATGAGGTAATAATCCAAGGTGCAAAACGTGGTGGCGTAGCTTTATGTTCTTTGGTTAAAGCAATGAAATACATGAGCCATGGAGGACAATCGTTCTTAGCCTATGTAATAGACACGGAAACGAAAGTTCAAGTGTTGGAAGATATTCCGGTTGTTCGGGATTTTCCAGATGTCTTTCCGGAGGATTTGCCGGGAGTCCCACCGGAACGGGAGGTCGAGTTTCGAATCGACCTAACCCCGGGAGCTAAACCCGTTGCAAAGGCTCCCTATCGCTTGGCGCCATCGGAGCTCCAAGAGTTAATGACACAATTGCAAGATCTTTTAGACAAGGGGTTCATACGTCCGAGTACTTCGCCATGGGGAGCACCGGTTCTTTTCGTGAAAAAGAAGGATGGAAGTCTTCGGATGTGTATCGACTATAGAGAGTTGAACCAGGTGACGGTTAAGAACCGTTAACCATTGCCTAGGATTGATGACCTATTCGATCAGTTGCAAGGTGCATCGTGGTTTTTGAAAATCGACTTACGGTCGGGTTATCATCAGTTGAAGGTAAGGGAAGAAGACATCCCCAAGACGGCATTTCGTACTAGATACGGGCATTATGAGTTCCTTGTGATGTCTTTCGGGTTGACAAACGCCCCGGCAGCATTCATGGATTTGATGAATAGGGTGTGCCGACCCATGTTAGACCGATCTGTCATTGTATTCATAGATGATATCCTTATTTATTCTAAAAATGAAGGTGATCATGCTTGTCACTTGCGTGAAGTTCTCGAAACGCTTCGTCGGGAGAAATTGTTCGCAAAATTCTCCAAGTGTGCCTTTTGGTTGCGAGAGGTACAATTCTTGGGTCATGTGGTAAACTCGGAGGGTATACACGTAGACCCCACAAAGATTCACGCGGTGACCAAATGGAGTCCACCCAAGACTCCCACAGAGATTAGAAGCTTTCTTGGGTTAGCCGGATACTACCGGAGATTCATTCAAGACTTTGCTAAGATTGCTTCTCCTTTAACCAAGCTTACCAAGAAAGAGGTGAAGTTCCTATGGGGTGAAGAGCAAGAGAAAGCCTTTCAAGAGTTAAAGTCGAAATTGACTCAAGCTCCGGTTTTGTCTTTACCCGAGGGAACCGACGATTTTGTGGTATACTCGGATGCTTCCTACTCCGGTTTGCGTTGTGTTCTAATGCAAAGGGGCAAGGTGATTGCTTATGCCTCGAGACAACTGAAAGTACATGAAAGGAACTACCCAACCCATGATCTTGAACTAGCCGCGGTGGTGTTCGCGTTAAAGATTTGGAGGCATTATCTATATGGTGTAAAGTGTACGATTTACACGGACCATAAGAGTTTAAAGTACTTCTTTACGCAAAAGGAGTTAAACATGAGACAAAGGCGGTGGATGGAATTGCTAAAGGATTATGATTGTGAAATCCTATATCATCCGGGAAAGGCCAATGTCGTGGCTGACGCCTTGAGTCGAAAGGAGGATCATACTCCTATCAAAATAACCGCAATGAAGATAACCGTTATATCTGAAGTGGTTGAACGAATCAAGGAAGCACAAACTGAAGCGCTAAAGGAAGAAAATTTGAAGAAAAATCGAATCAAAGGTCAAACTCAAAACTTGGAAGATGATAGTCAGGGATTGAAAACAAGATGGGGTCGGGTTTGGATACCACCTACTTGTACCTTGAAGAATGAACTATTGGATGAAGCCCATAAATCCAAGTATTCAATTCACCCGAGAGCGACTAAGATGTATAGAGACCTTCGGGTTAACTATTGGTGGCCGGGCATGAAACGCGATATTGTCAAATACGTGGAGAAATGCTTAACTTGTTTGCAAGTAAAGGCGGAACATCAAAAACCTCATGGTGAATTGCAACCGTTGGATATTCCGGAATGGAAATGGGAAAAGTTAACAATGGATTTGATTACTAAACTTCCAAGAACGAAGAAAGGGTACGATGCGATATGGGTTGTTGTCGATCGATTGACCAAGAGCGCTCATTTCCTTCCTATTCGTGAGACTTACAATTCGGAGAAAATGGCGGAGGTTTACGTGAACGAAATAGTGTCACGACACGGGGTGCCCGTGTCGATTGTGTCCGATAGAGACACACGGTTTACTTCCAAGTTTTGGAGGAAATTTCAAGCGGAGATGGGGACAAAGCTATTGCTAAGCACGTCATACCATCCCCAAACCGACGGACAAAGTGAAAGAACCATTCAAACATTAGAAGATATGCTACGAGCGTGTGTTCTTGACTTTAGGGGTAGTTGGGATGAGTATTTGCCTTTGGCGGAATTTTCTTACAATAATAGCTACCACTCCACCATCGAGTTGCCTCCGTATGAAGCTTTATATGGAAGAAAATGCCGAACTCCCATTTGTTGGGGAGAAATTGGTCCGCGGGAACTCGCGGGCCACGATACGATAATGAATACGGATGAAAAGATTAAGCAAATCCGTGCTCGCATGAAGGCGGCGCAAGACCGTCAGAAAGCTTACGCGGATAAGCGTAGACGACCCATCGAGTTTGAGGTGGGCGATTTGCTTTTGTTAAAGGTTTCCCCATGGAAGGGTATTATACGATTCCGGAAGCGGGGAAAGTTGAGTCCGAGGTTTATCGGGCCATTTAAAATCATCGCACGTGTAGGTAAAGTTGCTTATCGGCTGGAATTGCCGGAAGAGCTTCAAGGAATTCACAACACGTTCCATGTATCTTACTTGAGGAAGTGTTTGGCTGACGAGTCGGCCTATGTCCCGTACGAGGATTTGGAAGTTGATGACAGATTGAACTATATCGAGAAGCCGGTGGCTATCTTGGATAGAAAGGTCAAGCAACTGAGAAACAAGACACTCAATCAGGTGAAGGTGCAATGGAAGAATCGTAAGGGATCCGATGCCACTTGGGAATCGGAAGATGAAATGAGGAAGTCTTATCCTCATCTATTTGATTAGTATGTAAAGTTTCGGGGACGAAACTCTCTTTAGAGGGAGAGACTTGTAACGACCCGAATTTCGTATTATGTAATTAAAATACAATTAATGTATCATGTGTTAAATATTGTAAATATTTAAGACTTAACTAGAAGATTTACTAGTTAGTTAATAGTGGTGGAAACATGAAAAATGATACTAGAGGGGTGGATCTTGCCAATTGATGAAACCTAAACATGGACATGTATGGCTTGCCATACATTTGGTGAGCATTGTCTTACTCACTCACGTTTCACACAAGAGAAGAGGAGAAGAAGGGTTTTTGTCATCTCATTTCTCAAATTATTGGTGATTCAAGTGCAAGATCCGAAATTGAGCCCTAGAAATCATTCTTCATCTTATCAAGAGCTACAAGTAAGTGTTACTTGATGTTCTTGAGGTGGTAAAATCGTCACCCACATGATGGGTGTAGAAATTGGTGGTTTAAACATGAAACCCTAGTGTTATAGTGCTAGATGATCATGTGTATGTGTGTATTATGGTAACTAGATGTGTAATTGCTCCTTAATTGAAGATTTACATGAACCATGGAAATGGGTTTAGTTACTAGAAGGTTAAACTAAGGATTCTTCATGTAAACTAGTTGCTAGTTGTAGAATCCATGCTCATTCTTGTAGAAATGTGATTATGTGCATAACATTTGGTTGAAATTGATGAATCACATGTGTGATATGTGATTTAGGTGTAAAATTAGCTTGATGATGTTTAAAAGCTAGTAAATAACCAATATGTTAAGTTATGCACATAAGGTGTTTGATGAAATGCCCAAATTAGATGAAAAACATGAATGAACAACTTATTTGCAAGAAATGTGCAATGTGAAAGCCTAGATTGTAGGTTAAATGTGACAAATGGTCAAATAGACCATATGTGTGATTAAATGAATGTTATGTGTTAAATGGGTCCTTAAAATGATAATAGGAAGTGGTGTGGCAAGCGGATCCAAGGGAACCGGCAAGGAACACGTTTGATTGACCACTTAAACCTTCCGGACTCAAGGTAAGACATTCTTTAAGTTGAGCATAATAAAGTAAAGGCATGAGTCACAATGTGTGTGACCATGTCTCATAAGCTCAAACAAAATAAAAACCACGTTTAAAAAGGATAAATAGTTGACTTGCACCTTATGTGAGCTTCTATGACAAATGATTCACGACGTGCGTGAACATAACGGAAAATAACACTTTAGTGTTATACCACATGGTTGTGGAACAGAACGAGTCATGACGTGCGTGACCGTCCCATGGAAATGGGAAGAAAGGACAAACCCGGATTAAAGTGATTCACATTGTGTGTGAACACTAGGGTAAAGGGTTATCCCTACGATTTGCAACGTGTGTGGACGTTGGGTAACGCCAAGGAAAGCGGTCGTTCGCGAAAGAATGGCAAACCGCTCATTAAAATGGGATTTGACCCTATAAGGGGCAAATTCGGTATGAAAAGGAAAATTTGCGTTATAATAGGCAAATGGGATGGGTTGGGTCTAAGAACTCACCAAACATATGTAATATGTTATAATAGACCGGTTCCAGGGTTGTCGGGACGGTCGGATGCTCTAAAGAACAAACGAACCATAAATGGGTTAAATAAGGAATTAAATACCAAAAAAATAGAAAAATTTTGGTATATTGCCAAGAGTCGGGTTAGACTCGTTGAAACTCCATGGGAATCACGTATATGATAAAATATGTTATTTCCGGGAGTTTGGAACAATCGGGATCGAAAGGGGTGGTTCGGGAACGCGAAACGACCCTTAACGGGTCAAAAATAAGGAGTTGCTGCAGGGACTACCGTAAGTTACGTCCTTTAGGACGTAAGCTACGTCCTCTCCACCTGGGTACGTCCTGAGCTACTGCCTTACGTCCGCAAATCAGGGGAGAAGAGTTAAGGACGTAAGTTACGTCCTAAAGGACGTAAGTTACGTCCCAAGCAGGATGTTGCCACTGAGCTTTTGTTGTCTTCTCGTTTCCCCAGATTTTGTCGATTATTGTTTTAACGCGTTCCGAGTCCGTTTAAACCCCCGTAAAGACCCGAAATGAATGTTAGAATGTACTTACTTAGTTCCTATGAACTAATGGTTGTCTAAACGTGTGTTTTCAGGTGTTACGGGACCGGAAGGCTAAAGTGATCGATAGGGCATACAAGGATCGAACGGGACTTGCATACACGTTTCTTTTGTAGAAACTAACGCGTTAACATTATTTTGAAACTTCCTATCACGTGTGTATGTAAATGGATTGTTAAACTTCATTTTTGAGTGTCGGTTGACACGAAACACATATTTTGGGAGTTAAATGTTAATGAAATTTTCTGGGTCCAAATTCCGCATGTTTATTTAACTTAAACGGACTCTTTGGAGGTCCGGGTGTTACATGTTGTTACATAAGACAACTATTATAATGATACTTGTTGGAATGATGATACTTGCTTATATGCCTCATTTGTAAGATGACACATGTTGAAATTTAGTGATAAGATATTAACCATGATGCCTTATTGTTTGCTCTGCTCCCTAGGATAGCATGTACCTGAATGCTCATTTATTGCTTGATTTGCTGAAACTTACTTTGAGACAATTTCTTGGTTAACTTTAATGATACGCATAATTGGAATCTAAGTGTGCTTAATTGCAGATGATAACTAAATGAAAATTTCTAACTCCAGGACCTAAATACACAAAACTTGGAACTTATGATGGGAATGACTAGAATGACAGTGTAAGGTAAATTGACGATTACGGGTGCACACGTAATGGTGAATTTACAGGTACACTTGAATTCTGGTAGGCCCTATCATGTAAACTAATATCAATGTAAAACACTTAAAGAACCAATAAATACAAGAATAAACACAAATATTTGGAATATATTCAATGATTTCATGTTTAAAACTTTCATGCTAGTCGAAACCATTTGACACATGAAGAGCTACCAAGGACGATGTTGCAGTAACTATTCCTTTCTCTTCTTCCCTTTTCTTTTATTCTACTCTCCTATTGGAATTATAATGATACGACCATCAGACTCTGAAGTTTATTAAATGATGTTCTCAAACTCAACTGGTCTCGTGCTGAGTATGGCACTTCACCTCGTTGTGTGTGTACTCTAGCCATACTATTTTTAGCGATGCCTGAAAATTACTTCCTACCCAACATTGAATTTGTCAAAGTTTTCCGGACATAGTGGGAGACTCCATAATAAGGCTTGTGCAACGGAGAACATACCGGAGTAATAAATTTCCGAGAAACGCCTCTTGTGGTCAATGACATAGAAGACTTGTCACTTCTTTCTTTCTTAGTAGTTCACACTTCATAGGATCTTCCAGATTCTAGTATTCCTCTAATCATTTTCTCAAAGCCTTCGAGGTATATGACTTCTCTTTACCTATTCATTGTAATGGAACCACCTAACTCAAAGGAATATTCTTAATATCAGCTCCGATTGTGATTGATAATCACCTTTCTTAACTACGCTCGTGAAATCCTTCATCATCTTCAACCGTTAGTCACCTAATGACAATCTTCACACGAAACTTAGGTTGAACTATTTTGATCCTGCTTTTAACTGACCGTGCTGTAGATAAAGTTCTGAGCGCCAGAATATATAGGAAATGAAACCTCCTTCTAAAATCCAGATTCTCCGGAGATAAAGATCCAAGTGCCAGGGTTAACTGCCGAGAAAAGCTAACCTTCGAGATTCAAGACAACAATCTGAACTTACAACTTCTTTGGATCCTCGATTTTTCCACTCACCCTCTGTTCTCGATTTATTCTCTTAACGAGTAGTGCTACTCACCTTAAGCCCTCTAGCATAACCCTCATCTTTGGAAACGCGTGATAGCCGATGCGGAAAACTTTAAAACCTTGTAAGATATCATTACTCGGAGATCCCTACTATTTGAGTGATAAGTTCGTGATTCGAGCGCGAAGATCTGAAGTAGAATATGATCTCGAACTATACGATAAGTTATTAGAGTGGTAGTTAACCTTCTTATGCTAGCGAGCACCTTGATAAAGTCCTAAACTTGTTCGAAACGATGCGGTCGATAATAATAAAGAACTCCTGGGAAGAACTCATGGTCGAACTTAAAGGATGGTCTTGCTCCAAAAGATGTACTAAGAAGCATAGAAGATCAGCAACAAGGAATCTCATGTGTTAAATCACTTGAGATCCAACTACAACGAAGTGATAGACATGCAGCAGATTGTAGACAAAGAAAGTCTGCATAATCATCCCCGATCATAAGCGTTGGTGTTATTCCTCTCTAAATTTTCAAACCTCTCCTAAAGTGATTCTCTAATACCTTACCCTAGAACGCTCCATACCGTCGGAAATTCGAGCAAAAAGTCTTACTCCCATATCTCGATGGAACAATCGATATGATTATAAAGGATTGGAATCTAAACAGAGTTACATGCTTCACGAATAGACCCTCTACAGGGCACAATTACCTTGTAGAATATGGACCAAGGGAGAGGCCATCTAGAAGGTTGACCTTAATTGGGAAGCACTATGATAGAATTAGTGGAAACGTTTGCAACAATTCTTTAGCTTAAGACAACAGTTGAGGTTGCTCTTAAGGAAATTGAGTGCATATATATGGGGGTACTGGACTTGAAGCTTATATTAAGGAGCTGGTAGAAGGAAAGCAGATTCGAGAGCCGTCAGATAAACAGCTCATAAGACCTGGTATGTCGCCTTGAGGAAACTTAATACTCTTTGTGGAAGGAAAATAGAATGCTCCAAGTATTGATAGACTACTGAGAGCTAAATAAAGTCACCAAGGATAAGTGATACCCTCTCCCAAGAGATGTTCACCTGCTTAATCAATTACAAGATGCTACATACATCTTAATTTCTATCAGCCGTGAATATAAGGAAAATGACATTTCAAACGTATCAGTTAAAACAAGATATGGCAAGTATGAAGGTTATGGTCAAGCCCGCGTGGGAGGACCTACACAATTCATGGAATTCATGAATCTCATGGGTAGGAATTGAAAGACATACTTAGACATGCCTGTCATCTTGTCACCTACTAATAAGCACGAAATTCGATACAATTCGCAAAAATTTAGGGCTATAAAATTTCGGGAAGAAGTAGAAACCCCATTGAGATGCGTCAATGCTTAGGGTTAGGAGAAAGTTGTAGAAGGATTAATAAAAACTTCACTCGTGTAGATATATGACTGGCATCATTATCCTTGGAGAAAAGCAGAATTCTTTTGGGCACGAATAAGAAAGTTTCAGATGTGTGTTGATGCAACAGTACAAGACAATTTTTTAGTCGCTCGATGAAGCTGAGAAAATATATAGAGAGCTACATTAATCATGAACTGGAACTTCTGTAAAATAAAAGGATGCATCTAGATACATTATTGGTATGACACTACCAACTACACACAGAATACTAGATCGAGTACAATAGTGTGATCAACGATCGGTAATGTTAACCGCGTTGACAAGTGCGGATAGGAGGCCATCATTCGCATTGTCCTAAGACATCTGTATTTCCTAATGCGAGAGAACAAGTCTTGACCACATTTGCCTCGGCTTAACCGCATTGATGGATGCGGATAGCCTACATTTAGGCTTTTCTTCTATTGCCTTCGCCATATCATTTCTTGAACTTGTAAATTCTCCTAGCGTTGGTTCCCGAGAGTTTATAGCACATCTTATATCGGGAACTCTCGACATGCGTCAGATAAGATGAGCGGACCTACTCGAAGACTGAGATTATGATATACAGAACCGTTCCGGAAAAGGAAGCATACTCGAAGAAGCACTTAGTGGAGGAAAAGACTTAACCCCTTAAGAAAAAGTAATAGAAGGAAGAGATCAAAGAAAAATCTTTCCGAGGAAAGCTGAGAATTAAAAAGGAGGCTTTGAAAGATGAAGACTTTTGTGTATGACCTAATCTCTCTATTGTTAGCAATCGTGAAAGCTTATTAGTTTTAGCTTGTAGGAATAATCATGCAATTCCTAGATATTAATCTGTACTCGTTGGGAAAACCAAATCCTTCTTGACTTGAAACTTTTAATCCATTGTGACATGATTATCCTTTCTAATTAAGGCATTCACGCTAATATCCTCTTCTTTTCAATCATTCTTAAGATTCTTAGTGAGGATGGTAACACCGTCGGGATTTTGGGAATTGTCTCCTTGCTAGATCTACCTTGTAGGTCGGTGCATTGAACCACAGTGGAGAATCTCTTCTTGTTAATTCTGTACGATCATTAAATGACCTGATTGTGAAGCCAAAAATCTGTTCATAATTTGACTCACTGGTCCTGTCAAGCATGATTCTAACATTCAGATAGTTACTTCTATCCAAATCAAACCTGATTAATTGACACCTAATCATCAACATTTGTCCTGGGATGCTCAGCTAAATAACTTTAAATCCTCAAGATTCATACTATGAGTGTATCACACTCGGAAACAAATGTTAACTATACTAAAATTTTGAGGGCGAAATTTCTAAAAGGAGGGGAGAATGTAACACCTCTGAAATATGCCCAATTGGAAACCTCAAATATTATAAAAACCCAAGAAAGGTCTTGATAAAGTAGGGCTTACAAAAGAAAACTTGGGAAATAAAACTAACCTTTTGGGCCCAATAAGGGCCTGAACACACAAACAAGGCCCATTTAAGGCCCAAATGCATGTTTACGAACTAACTAAATGAGAAACCATGAAACAATAAATTATTACGTGATTTGAAATAACCATTGAAAGATCCAAGCTAAAAACAGATTCAAAACCCATATCGGGTAAAATCCAGTAATTTAACGCGTACTAACGTCTGAATTCTATCAGAAATTCTTATAATGGCTTGTCATCCAATCAAAATCATTGTTAATCATAACAAATATCGCAAATAAGGCTTGCTAAAAGATTTTTCATGAAACATGCATAAGCAACGGAAATGCGTAAGTGAAACGAGAATACCGGTTTTCACCGGCATTTAACTGACGTCTGTTCTGACCACTGAGCCTCATAGCTCCATAAATATTCATCTAATCATTGTTTATTATCATAACACATTAAATTTGGTGAGTGATACGTTGTCCGGAATAAATGCATTACGAAACGCGACCGTGACGTGAACCGGGTTACGATCAAGTCAAACCCGAGAATAAGTCAGATAAGGTTTTAACATGACCAACATGGGAAGTTAACGCACTAAATATCATTTTAATACTTAATTGCATATATTTTGATACCAAAATGATAATATTAACGCCCATTTGATAAAAACGATTAAAACCGTTAAACGTGTTAAATACGCGTCAAATTTACAACCTCGTTTAATGTTTCGGCATGTTCTAAATATGATAAAATTATTAATCTCAGAATATTTATAACATTTTCTATAACAGAATCTAGCGAGAAGTGAAGTTTTAACGTTACGTGCAATTTAATCGAGCGTGTGCGAACCGTTTTACGAACCCGTTTCTCTAACCTAGTATATAAACAACCTAATCTCCATTTTAGAGTTTTAAAAATCATTTGAGAGAAAAAGTGAGTGGTAGCCGCAGCTCCCTCCTCCCGGTGGATCTCCGCCGAATTCCGGCCACTCACGGCGGACATCGGCGAGTGTTGGCGGGTGCCTCACCATCCTGACCTCCTCTCTTCAATCCGAGCACGATGGTGGTGTTGTTATCTTACTATTCGCGATGCAACTGGGGCAAGATGGCCGCAAATGGGGCAACTGCGTAAACAGGGTTTTGGTTCGAAGGGTTGTTGAGTTGTCGGTCGAGGTTGTGACCGTGGGCCGTCGGTGGCGAGTTTGTAGCAGCAGTGGTGTTGTCGTGGTGTTCCCGCTTGTAGGCTCTGTCCCGATGGTGTCTGATCTACCTCTAAACCTAGGAAGAACTTCATTTCTCCCATGGCACTCATTTCGAACTCTGCCTTCATCACAGATTCGAATTCTTTAAATAAATCTTCATTTCGGGAACCGAAGATTATGTCATCCATATAAATCTGCACCATTAATAAATCTTCATCTTTCTCCATGATAAACAACGTGCAGTCTATCACACCCTTGCGAAAACCATGCTTAAATAGGTGGATGGAGAGCTTCTCATACCAAGCTCGAGGAGCTTGATATAGCCCATACAGAGCCTTTCCCAGCTTGTAGGCTCTGTCCCGATGGTAAGGATATTCAAATCCCTCGGGTTGACTAACGTATACAGTTTCATGGATTTCTCCATAAAGGAATGCACTTTTAACATCCAGCAAATAAACATTGATCTTCATGTAGGATGCATAGGCCAGAAAGATTGGAATAGCTTCCATCCTTGCCACAGGTGCAAACACTTCGTTGTAGTGGACTCCCTCGACTTGTCTGAAGCCTTGAACGACCAATCTTGCCTTGTTTCTGATTACAACACCTTGGTCGTCCTTCTTGCAGCGTAGCACCCATTTGGTGCCTATTACTTTCACTCCTTTGGGCCTGTCAACAAGTGTCCACACTCCAAGCTTCTTGAACTGTAGCAGCTCTTCCTGCATAGCGTTGACCCAGGCCTCATCCTTCAGGCCATCAGTTACGTGTTTGGGCTCCACCTGAGAAATAAAACATTTGAATGCCCCATCATTCACGTAGCCCTTTTCCATAATCGCAGCATAATCAACAGAGTATAGCTGATTTCTCGTCGGCACACCGGGGTGAAGATCCCCAATGATAGTCTCCGGGGGATGATTCACACTGATCCTAGTCACAGGTGTCGTAGGAACGACAACTTTAGGATCTAGATTTGTGATGGCAGGTTCAGTATCTGGATTCCCTGATGCATTCTCAGCATCTGTTGAGCTTCCATCTTGATTAACGTTATGCTCATTGCTTGTCTCAACTGCTTCTTCATCTTCTGACGAATCTTCACTCTCGTCCTGAGCAGTTGCTGAAGATCCCAAAGCACCACTAGCTGATGCTATATTGCTGATATCTAGATTCGGTGTATTCAAGACATTGAAGGTCATCTGAGAAGCAATCTCGTCATCTAAACATGTTGGAGGAAGGTTGAATGATTTGAAAAAGCCATTGTAATCGAATAATGATGATGGACCTTTTCTAGCAAGGGGGTGGTGTATCTTTGCACATCTACGTTGCACAACACTTCTACCTGACCTGTCGAGTTGTTATAAACCCGTTTGTCTGGTATGCTATATCTCAACCTAACAAGATAGAGGAAAGACTCGCCTACACCTACCCTCCCCAGACCCTGCTCTTGAGTGGGATATACTGGGTTTGTTTATTTGTTTGTTTGTTTGTCCGGTATGCTGTATCCTAGAAAGATCCTCTGATCTGCTTTCTCACTGAACTTGCCCTCCGGAGTTTTCTTCAGTAACATACATGGAGCTCCAAATGGTTCTAGATACTCCAGGTTTGGTTTGCGCTTCTGAAGTAACTCATAGCAAGTCTTCCCATGACGCTTGACTACCAACACATGATTAAGCATGTAGTACGCATTGGCAACTGCTTCATTCCAGAACTGTACTGGCAGCTTTGAATTTGCCAACATAGTCCTTGCGGTCTCGATCATGCTCCTATTCTTGCGTTCAGCAAACCCATTCATCTGTGGCATGTATGCAGAGGAGAACTGATAAACAATTCCCTTTTCTTTGCAGAAAGCATCCATCCACTGATTCTTGAATTCAGTTCCATTGTATGAACGAACCTTCCTCACCTTCAGATTGTAAAGGGACTCCAGTGTTGTGACGAGCACTTTGAACGATTCAAATGTTTCTGACTTAGCTTTCAGAAACATCACCCAGGAGAATCGTGAGTAGTCATCTGTGACTACAAAGCAGTACCAGTCTCCAGCGATACTCTTCGTGCTGACAAGACCGAACAGATCCATATGCAGAAGCTCGAGGGGCATCTCAATAGAGTTAACGTGCTTGGACTTGTGAGACTTCCTGGTCTGCTTTCCCTTTTTGCACGAGACATAAAAATCTGGAAGTTTGAAGCTCTTGCAGTAACTCCCTCAACTAAGTTATTTTGAATCAGATGATTCATCTTCCTGGGATTTATGTGTCCCATTCTCCTGTGCCATGAGATGGACTTCTTCTCCGTTGCTTTTGACAAAAAGCACTGAGCAGTGGACTCAGTAGTAGAAGCATTTGACATGTCCAAGACATACAAATCATTGTACCTTGACGCTAACATTAATACCTGCTCCTCCAGAATATCCACCTCCTTCTTCAGAATGTAACACTTCCTATTGTCAAACATTACTTTGAAGCCCTTATCACATATCTGAGAAACTGAAAGTACATTGTTCTCTAACTGCTGAAAAAATTTACTTTATCAAACTTTACCTTTCCATTACCTACTTCTCCTTGCGCGGTAATGTAGCCTCCTTTGTTTCCAGCGAACGAAACATGTCCCCCTTTAATTTGTTTGACGTTGAAAAGGAGAGAATGATTTCCTGTCATGTGCCTGGATGCTCCGCTATCTACAATCCATGTGTTGGTATAAGCACTGTAGCGGACAACCTGTACAAAAAAAAGATTAGTTAAGGAGGGGGACCCAAGCCTTGACGGGCTTGGGTTTCCCAGAGGCATCGTACATAATAAACTCCACCCACTGACCATTTGGAGTTTGAGGTGCAGCATTTTTCTTCTGATCACCACTATCAGACATATCAGATGATTTAGCTTTCCACAGACCAGCCTTGTGTAAGGCTTGTTTATGGTAGACCGATGACTGATTAACAGTTTGAACTTTAGGTCTATTTTCAAAAATCGGTTTTACCTCAGGCATCACAGACTTGCCAGTGGCTTGTCTGTGTTGTCTGTGGTGTTAGGGAGGGGTGTTAGACCTTGCAGGTGTTTTACACCTTGGTTTTATGAAATTAGGTTTAACATCCGGATCTAGTTCGACTTTACGCCTAGGTGTCTGATAGCGAGGACAGTGTGAAGAAATGTGTCCTCTTTGTCCACAAGTATAACATGATCTCCTCTCAATAGGACTAGGAGATCTCTTATGGGGTGGGGAGTACACTTCAGGCATGGGATTTTTGGTCTCAACTTTTGGTTTTTCACCTTCTTTGACAAATTTGATTTGTTTAACGTTATGATTACTTTGTCTTTTCAAATGGTTGAGATCTTGCTTAACCGGTTTAGACTGAGTAGGTTTTGAAGTCTTTGGTTGTGTAACAGCAGATTGTGAACCCAACCCAAGAGGTACGTTATCATCCTTTTCCACCCAGTCCTCAATGATGAATTTATTCTTTGTGCCCGTTGTTGAAGCCTTCTGATCAGCAACCGGAGGTGTAGGTTTAACTGCAGTGTCCGGATCACTGACTAGAGGAGTAGTCACCACATGGTCCTTGATGGGGTTATTGTTAACAGGTCTCTGTTTGGTGTTTAGAAGGATCTCATATGGTGGGGGCACAACTTCATAACCCAGCCCTTCCCTATTGTTTCTTTCTTTAACCAATTTTTGCAAGATGTGAGAGGAACTAGCTAAACTATGTAGTTTTTGCTTTAACGACTCATTTTCAACTTGTAAAATGGCTCTTTCCTTTTTAGTTTCCTTAATTGTCTTTATGTACAACTTTGTCATTTTCTTGCTTAAGTGCTACAACTTCGGTTTCTTTAGTTGTTTTCTCAAAATTTGATTTTTTATTTATAACTGCTCTCATTTTGTTTTAACATCTGATTAGCCTCAGTGCACAGTTTTAAGTCTTTTACCAAGTTTTCATTATGATCTAACAATCTAGTAAATTTTAAATCTATGCTTTCTCTAAATTTATTACAATCAACACAAGCATGTTTATCAAAGAGAGCTTCTTTTGATTCTACCTGCGCAGATGTAGAGGTGCCAGCCATGAAAGCAGCCTGGGGTTCTTGGTATGTTATAGATCCTGCATTCAGTTCATCCTCCACGAGGTGATCTACAACAGCCGTAGTCTCATTCATATCAGCAGTATCAAACTCAGCCGAGTTCTCTCCCTCACTCGCTGAGTCGTCGTTCAGATCATCAACCAATGCAATGTTAGCTTCACCATCAGATAAGAAACGGAAGGACCAGTCTTGTCCTTCATCACCCTGTGCTACCATGGCTTTGTAGTCATGGCTGGTTGAAGCTACCTTTTTGTCCTTATCCTGCCTGTTGGTTGAAGAGAACGGGTTGCCATTTCCTGTCTTCTTAGGTTTGACACACTCTCTCTTGAAATGGACTTTCTCACCGCAGTTGAAACATGTGACTTTTGACTTGTCAAATCCAAAAGTTGTATCCTTTGTAGCCACCAGGTTCTGTCCCGTCTTCTTAGCAAACTTCTTTGCTCTACGCACAGCATTAGCGAGAGCCCACATGATATCCGTCCGCTCTAGCTTAGTTTCATCCACTTGCTCATAATCTTCATCGGCCAAGTGATAGTTACCAATCTTCCCTGCTCCTAACCCGTCATACGCATGCACCACAGCAGCAAGTAAATCCATATGCTCCGTAGCAACTTCCACAGTTACGTTGCTCAAATTCTCTATCGTTAACTTCGTTGGTTGAGCATTTGCAGAACTGCATTAAACACTTGAAGACACACCCGAATCACAACCTGAAGATGCACTTTGAACGTTTGCAGATGTGTTAGACACGAAAGCAGTCTGCAAGGGTGCACTTGAAGATGCAGTAGTAGGAACCACATTGTAGAGAGACGGATTCTGAGTGTAGGTTCCCCTTTTGGACTTGTACTTCTGTTCGTAGCTCTTACTCTCTCAGTTTCAGAATAAAATCATTTATATCCAACGTCTCAAGCACATCATTCTGTCTTAAAGTGGAAACGAATGAATCCCACTTATCAGGTAAACCATCAGCCAGACTTGACACCTTATCTTCCATAGACGTTTTGACTCCATGAGTGTGCAATTCACTCATCAAATGATAGAAGCGATCGATAATGTCGTCCAGACTCTCATTTCCGATTGACGAGAAGTTATCAAATTCCTTCTTTAAAGCTTTAGCCTTTAAAGACTTAAGCGTGGCATTTCTTTCATACCGCTTCTGTAGAGCCTCCTATAACTTCTTGCACTGCTTATGCACTGAGAACTGATGAAAAATATCTTTTGGGATGAACCGTGTCAACAATGCATAGCCCTTCTTCTTAGCATTGTACACAACCTTTTGCATCTCATTCAAACCACTTAGAGTCAGTGGAACACCGTCAGCTCCAACTGGCATAGTGTAGACAGTCTCAATAGTGCTCCATAAGTTGGTGTCCACTCCATTCAATTGAATATCAAACCGTAGCTTCCATTGAGGTTATTCGTCAAGTGACAGAAGCTTCGGTGGTTTGTTGTGATTTCCGATCTTGTTTTCCAAAAGCAGAAGATTCTGAATTCTTGAGTCCTTCCCAGCTGAGAAAGCAAAGTGCTGTTCATCCATGATGACTTAGTCTGAAAACTTGACAATCTAACTGACTGATGCGACTGGGAAATGTGAGTGAGACTCAACCATGCGATTGAATTCAACCGGACGATTGAAGTGTGCGACTGAGTTCACACGTGCGATTGTGGTCAATCGTGCGTATGAACCTATGCGTATGAGTTCAGTCGTACGAATGAACTATACGACTGAGCTGAACCGAACGAATGAGCTTAAACGTGCGAATGAGCAGACGATTGGACCAATCGTGCGACTTAGCTGTGCGTATGAAGTTCAGTCGTGCGATTGGATCAATCATGCAACTGAGACGTCTGACTTCGAAATTTTTCAAAATTTTCACTCGATTCGACTAAAACACGATTTTGAAAACCCTAATCGGCTAGAACTCGAAAATACGAACTTTTGAACACATGCACTCATAAAAATCAAATTTTTAATGAAAACAGAAAGGATCTTTGATTGAAAAACGTTGACTTTTGCAAAAACATGATTGAATCCACATAGAATCGAGAGCCAATGCTCTGATACCACTTGTTAGGACCGAGTACGAACTGGTACTAACCGAATCTATGTGAAAACCAGATCAAATAGTGCGGAATCCTATTTGATTGGTGATCCAATCAGGGAGAACGTTAATCTGATCAAAACTAACGATTAGAAAACATTAAGAATTGATTAGCAATGATCAGGAACGCTCTATGAAGTTGGAAGGGACGAACTGGACGCTCTGGGACGGCTAGGGTTGTGAATTCTTGAAGTCTTTTATTTTTCTACGAATTAACTGGTATTTATAGGTTTGGAGTCTTCATTCGTGTGACTGAACCATCAGCATGGTTCAGTCGTACGACTGAAGTATACGGTTGATCCATTCGTACGACTGAAAGTCCAGTCATGTGACTGAGTCAAACTCATGTCACAATCATACGACTGATCCAGTCTCCTGGTTAAGTCGTGCGACTGGTCCGTTCGCATGAAGTGTTCATGCGTATGGTCCATTAGCATGGTCCATTTGCATGAGAACTTCATACACTTCACAAACCTATATAGTTAGTTTAAGATGCGTTATCATACATTACACAATGAAACATTAAACATTATAAGCATCACCCACATATTGTATTTCATTTATACACATTCAATAACACATATTGATTCGTTCAAGAGTCTTTCATTACAAATATCAAATGATTACATCAGTGTAACTAAATGAAAGTCATTAAACATTTAAGTACATTAGAACTAGAACTAGGGACATGTGTACCAATACTGGAAGGCATAAAGTCGCGCTGAAGTGGAGTCCTCCACGCATAATGTCGAAGATCCCACTACAGGAGATGCCTCAGGACTTCACTCCACACTTCAAGTGGTGGTATTATGACTGGCGGACAGGTGAAGCGGTCATAGTTCTGTATAAGGAAGGAAAGATAGAGACTATCCGGGCATTTGACCCTATGTGGCTCACAAACTTGTCTGCAGATGATGTTTACACTCTCTATAAGTGGCCACTATTCTATGACACGTAGGACATTGTACAAGCTCTACAGTTTTAACACGTCATAAGACTCTGCTTTGTATTCGAGATACATGCTGGAGTCACAAGAGAAGAGAAGTACAAGATGTTCCAAGAGCACGTGAAGAATGTTAGACAATAGACTAAACTAGGTCCAAGGGGGAGTTTGTTGATACATATTGATGTACCTAGTTTATGTTCTCAAATGTAAAAGTCTTTTATGTCTTACACTTATGTAATACGATGTAGTGTGATGATCTTAATGATATATGAAATGCATTATGATTTTTATTTGTGATTAATTATGTCATGTTATCTTTATATCAAATGTGATTCACAGGTATGAACTTAATATATAGGTTTGATGTTGTTTTACATAGTTCTAAGTCCATAAGAACTTAGAAATATGTACAACTTAGTCATGTGACACTTCATGCTAATGGACCATACTTATGGACCATATGCATGGATGAACCATACTTATGGACCAGTCGCACGACTGAACCAGGTGACTGGATCAGTCGTATGATTAAGACATAAGATTGATTCAGTCGTACGACTGGACCTTCAGTCGTGCGTATGAGTCAGCCGCATGAGTCAGTCGCACGACTGAACCATGCTAATGGTTCAGTCGTACGATTGAACACTGAAAACCTATAAATATCACATAATTCGTGGAAAACATAACACTTCGAATACTTTCGTACCCTAGCCTTCCAGAGCGTCCTAAGTCGCCAATCCAAGTTCATAGTTCATTCCTGATCCATTCTAATCTGTTCTTAGCGTTTGCTACATCGTTAGATCGATCAGGTTATTCGTTCTCATTGATTGGATCGCCAATCAAATAGAATTCCACGCTATTTGATCTGGTTTCACACAGAATCCGTTAGTACTCCGTACGTACATGGTCCTAACACGAATCAAATGCAAAAATATGTTATTTAATCAATATTGTGAATTGTATTATTCAATTTTCATTTATGAAACCATTTAATCAATATATAATACTTTTTATAAATTACAAAATAAATTTTTATATAGTTTTATTTATCATTTATGAGTTTTGAATATTAATTAAGATAATTAATTAAATCACAAAGTTATTACAAGATTTGCAAAATTTAAAATGTTTATAAATAATCTGATTAATAATTAAAATGAGGTTTATTAAAGTTTAGGGTTGAAATGGTAAAAAAATTTAAAACTTATTTTAAAGTTTTAAACATGAAATATTAACTATGAAACCGCAAGGACCAAATTGTAAGTTATGGAAACTTTAACTTACAAGGTTTTAACTCAAAACAAAACATTTATAAACTTCAAAGACCTAAATGTAATTTTTCTAGAAACCCAACCCAACCATTCCCCCGTCACCCCTGTTCCGGCCAACATCCGGCCAAGCTCTGGCGAAGACCAATCATCCAATTTCGACCCATTCAACTCGATTAAACCGCCTCTTCATAATTGCAAACCTGTTTCGAACCCAAGGCCATTGTTTCAATTCATTCAAAGGTGCTATTATGATGCGTTTAACACGAAACCGAAACCCCATTCAAGTTCATACTAGTTTCGACATAAAACTCAGGTTAATGGAAAATTCATTAACTATAATGATGGATTGAACTACTAATTTAAATATGTCAACCGTTGTAGATCCGATTGAAGCTCTAATTCCGAAATAGGTTATTCTAATCCATGCAAGCACCCATTAAAGTCTTGCATGCAACTACGTTCCCACTACACTGCAATGTTTGTTTCTTTATTATTTTGTGTAATTTTCAAGTTAATTACTCTAGTACTAGTTTGTTGTTTTGTTGACTTTGTCAGAGTTGGTTTCTTTAATTCCCTAAGTAGTGGGCTAAGTGGGTGGTTATTATTTTTTTTACTCGATTTGTAATTCGTATGCAATCAATTGAAGAAGAGTGAATGTATCCAAAATTATGTTTCTTCTCCTATGAGAAACATGCCATTGCTAGCTTAATTATGGTAGATTGAGTGCTATCTTTGGATCCTTGTTACAATCTCATGGTGTTTCTGTATCGAGATCCAATAAGGCTGCCCAATGCTTTGGATCAGGTGGTGATACTGTATCCCGATTTCATCTGTTGTCCTTCGAATTTCAACCCGAGTTATAATCCGTTAAGCCCTCTATATATCATATTGTATCAGAGCCAGGCTACTCTCCTGAATTTTGTCAGATCTCCCTAATAGTTACACTCCCTGTGTGATTGCGATCATGGATACACGAAGCAGTACCGAATTAAAGAAGGTTATCGACAACCTTGAGGCTGAGAAGAAGGAAATGGAACAACAAATGAAGCTAATGCAGGATCAAATTCGAGACTTTTAGTCAATAAAAACAAGCGAGTAGAGGAAAAGAAAGCGCTGATTACGAAGACAGTAACTACAAGATTGGGGGGGGGGGGGTCCAAAACAAGTGACAAAACTAGTTCAGGGATGTGGTACTCGAATGAAATTAAAGTTGATACCCGAGTACGATGGGCGATTATATCCAGATGAATTTGTATATTGGTTGCGCATGGTCGAGAGGGTCTTTGATTACAAGCAAACCACAGGCAAGAATAAAGTCAAGTTGGTAGCTCTCGAACTGAGGAAGTATGCATCAACTTGGTGTATGAAGCGAGAACGATAAGGGAAGAAGGCGAAGGATTGGAACAAGATGAAGAAGGAGAGAACGATAAGCGCAAATACGTATCAGAGCAATTTTATCTCAATTGGGAAGACCTATTGCATATTTTAGTGTGAAGTATAATGAAGCCAAATATCGTTACTCAACATACGATAAAGAGTTCTATACTATATTTTGTGCCCTTGATCATTGGTAGCATTATCTCATTTCAAAGGAGTTCATCCTTCATTATAATCATGAAGCTTTAAAATATATCCAAGGCCAGTGTTAAATCATATGAGGCTGGTGCAACCAATATAACACTTAGAAGAATTTTTGAAGTACAATTGAAGGAGTCTTCTAAAACCAAAGCAACTCTTCCGAAGACAAGTTAAAGATCTTCTAAAGCTTAAAGTATGTACAGCTTCCGAAGAAAAACTAAGTCTTTTGAGACTAAGTAGTTTTCCTTCCGAGGTATATAAAGAACTTCCAAAAGTAGAACTAAGTATTCCGAATACTAAGTAATTCTTCTTCCAAAGTATTCACACTTGGAAGATTCAAGGCCAAGTCTTCCGAAGAATGAAGTCATGAAGACTTGCAGAAGGTTCAAAAAATTTAATTCTTCCGAAGTATAAATGGCCTCGGAAGAACTTATTCTTCCAAGCCATTTACCTTTGGAAGAACCAACTATGAACAAGTAGACAAAAGTATAGGTTGTCTAACATCCACTACCAACTCTGATATACTGCATGGCGCTTTCCCACGCCCATGTAATTGACCATACTTTATTCCACTGTTCACATTTTTCAATTAGTATAGTTACCATCTTTAGTTGGTGACAAAAGGTAAGTCATGTACCTGTGATGACTACCTAATCTAGGATAGTATTTTATTTTAAATTTTTTACTTCTAGTAATGTAGTATTTGTCTAGTTGTAAATTCCAGGTGGTCATCCAAGTAGAACCAGCTATAGATAGTAGTGTATATAGTTTTTCAGTATAACTCATCAAACCATGCTTGTAAGAGTCTTGTAACACTAAGTTGAGAAATGAAAACCAATCCTGTGCTCATTAACTTATTATATTATTGTCAACTTAGTTAGAGATTCTACTTCATCAATTGAGTGAGACTTAGTGAGTTTATGATGTAAATCTTGTTTTTGAGAGACCAACACCGATCCTACAATTGGTATTAGTGCTTTTTAGGCTCTTGATTGTGAGATCTAACCATCCTAAATAATCCTTGGTCTTCACACTTACTCACTTCACTCAAATGCCTCTCAACCAGAAATTTTCTGAGACTGAGATGGGAACCATGACCAAGGCCCCTATTATCACTCCTGATAACTTCAGAGCCTATGTCAACGTATTAAAGGCTTCATCAAGTATCAAGATAGCCGAATGTGGATATCAGGCACTCATGGTCCTTACAAGCCAAAGGTGGCATCTCCAACTGGAAATGTTGTGATGATTGAGAGACATAGTAAGAAAATTCATGAGTGCACTTCCTCATGAATGGACTTTCGATTGTGTCTCTATCACAAGAACTGAGAATTTAAACACTTTCACCATGACTGAGCTATATGGAATCCTTGATGGATACCATATGGAGTTGGAGACTTAGAAGGGCTTCTGGTGAACAGAAGCTCAAACCCTCCTCACAACAATGCTCTACATGTTGCTAAAGGATCAAGAACTCCCCAGCCCCAGATGTGCCTGAACTACAACCAACAACCATCATTCCTCTGGGCCTTACATCACATTTCCTAAGACACACAGGTCTTAACAAGGTCAACAAAATCCTTTCTAGGATAGTTGTGCTTTTTTCCAGGAAATAAGCACTCTGGAGATTTTCAATTTTGTTTTGATGATCTAGAGATTTTTAGCCCAGATGATGTGGAATATATGGATATTGTCCAATAGATGGCTCTTTTAACCTACAGAGCAAAGAAGTTTTTCAAGAGAACTGAAAAAACAATTCCCTCAAAACCCAATCAACAACAAATTTGGGTTTGACAAGTCAAAAGCCAAGTGTTACAACTGCAACCAACTTGATTATTTTGCAAGGGAATGCAAGGCTCCTAGATCTAATCTTAGAGCAACTCAAGCCTCTCAACATCCAGCTACCCCAAAGGCTACATCCAAGCCAACTGAGCAACAAACTATAATTGTTGCTTAAGAGGTTGATTGGTGCTTCATGGTGCAAGATGTCACCCCTGTTCAAGCTCTCATAGTTGGAACCGAAGACACCAATGTATATGAATATCTCTGTACCCCAGCCTGTGTAGCTAAGGTTAAAATGTATTAGAATTACAATATAAAAATTAAATCTAATAATGAGTCCTTAAACATATTAAAATCTGATTTTAAGAGAGCAGAATCTGACTATAAATTCAAAATTAATGTACTAGAGAAAACTGTATCCTCTTTAAAACATGAACACTCAAACTATAAGGCTCAAATAAAATATTTAGTCTCCAAGTTGATTAAGACTCAAGCCCAACTAGTTATAGCTGAGGTTAAGGCAAAGAAGTATGCTATTCAAGAGCATAACTTCACCATACTATTATATGTCTATTAGATAGCCAAGATGTGGTACTGATGAGCAAGAGTTCCAACTGCTGACCCACTACCCAATGTGCAGAAGAATGATGCGATAATAGTGAGCACCACAGTGAAGGATAAGTTAGAAAACCTCATTCACACCGATAATGATCAACCCCTAACCACCAAAGATAGAAAGAACAAAATCAGGGCAGTAAGAAAAACTGCCAAGAAGGTGGTTGAGTTTAAGTTGAAAATAGACCCAAGGCAAAAGAGTGTATTCATCTAAACTGGATTCCAAGTGCTGGAAACTTTCATTTAGGAAAGGAATGTAGTACCAGCATTCCTATCCAGCTGAAGAATGAGAAGTTAAAGGGAAAGGCTGTTGAAGCAAAAAAAGAAGGGCAAGAAACAGCAGCCCTCATACCTTATCAAAGTTAACATTAAGTGCATAATCTATGGCCTGCATAACCACATGGCTAAAGATTGTTACTACAATCCAGCAAGCACACGTTATGCAAAAAATGTTAAGAAACAAGGAGTCAAGAAAGGTTTCACATTTGGACCTTATCATATGGTTCAGTGTTGAAGAAAGGAAAGCCTGTTTCCCCAACCAAGTTGCTTTCAGAAGAAACTTATTCTTCTGAAAGGAAAATAGCTTCAGAAGACAAGCCTAAGAACAAACAAATGAATAAAAGGAATCCTTTGAAATCTTCCAAGAAGAAGACTTCTTCGGTAGAAAAGGTGGTGACAACTTCTTCCGAGAACAACAAAGCCTCGGAAGAAAGTCATGCTGCTCAAGTCTCTTCAGGCTCATCTACACTAATTAACCATAGGATGGAATGGAATATCAGACAAGATGCTACAGCAAAAACCTCATCTTCATAAACCATACTTGAACCCCTATGCATATATTTTGGTTCAATTATGTCATCTACATTGGAAGAGCCCAAGACCAACAAGGCTTGGGTTTCCAATTGTAACTAACCATTTCACATATGTCCAGGGACATCCACATGATAAGAATGGAAATATATGGATTGTGGATAGTGGATGCTCCAGGCGTATGACAGGGAACAAATCTCCACTACAACAGTTTGAACACTTTGATGGAGGTCCTGGTTTAAAGGTGAAGCCAGAGATACATTTTTGGTAGAGGTAGTGTATCTAATGGTGAGTTAAAAGTTAACAAAGTAAACTTTGTTAAACAGCTTGAGCATAATCTCTTGAGTATTTCTCAATTCTGTGATCAAAAGCACCAAATGTTTTTCACAAAAACCAAATGTTTTTCACAGAACATGAGTGCATTATCCTTAAATCTGGGAGAACTATTCCTTAGGAATTGGTGCTTCTTAGATCTCCTATGAGAGGGGATATGTACAAGCTAGATATGAACAATGCATCCCTATTGGCAGAAGTATCATGCTTTCTTTCCAAAGCTAACAACGTTTAGTCAACTCTTTGGCATAAAAGAATATGTCATGTAAGTTTTAAGACCATGAATAAACTGGTTAAAAATAACTCGATATATGGTGTGCCTAAAAAGGAGTTTTTCTATAAAGACAACTATATTGCATGTCTGAAAGGGAAGCAATAACAAGGTATGCCACAAATCAAAAGAGGTTAGATCCATCACCACTCCATTACACTTATTGCACACAGATCTATTTGGTCCCACAAGTAATGAGCATTGGAAGGAAATCATACTACCTTGTGACAGTTGATGATTTTATAAGATTTACATGGGTATTCTTTTTAAGAATTAAGGATGAAAATGCTGAAATGTTAAAATCTTTTATTCTTAAAATTGAAAATCAAATTGATCACATGGTAAAAACAATCAGAAGTGATCAAGGGACTGAGTTTAAGAATCAGGTTCTTGACTCATTCTATAACCTAAAAAGGATTAACAGACAATATAATGCTCCTACAACTCCTCAACAAAATGGTGTTGCTGAGAGGAGGAACATGACACTTATTCATTCTGCAAGAACTATGTTACCTGATTCAAAGTTGCCTCCAACTTTCTAGGTAGAGGCAGTCAACACTACATGTTATGTGTAGAAAAGAGTTCTCATTGTTAAGTTCCATGGAAAAAGACCTTATGAGCTATGGAACTAGAGGCCACCATTCATTGGCTTTCTAAGGTCCTTTGGCAGCATACTTAACACAAAGTTGGATGATGCTATCTTTGTTGGGTATTTCTCAAACTCTATTGCCTATAGAGTTTACAACATTAAAATCAACAATTTAAGGAATCATCCAACATTGTTGTAAATGAGCACACTCCTTGTGTTAAGGGGAATGGTCCTGACCATATCTTTGATTTAGAATTGTTTCATAACTATTCTAAACTATTTTATGAGAATGTTTTAGCTGGAACAGGAACTCAAAGTGACTCCTATGATAATCAACTGTTTGAGTTACCCGAACCTGTTCTAATATCTTCAAGAAGACATGAAGATCAAACTCCTACTACTAGAAGTCCTAAAAGTTTGAACATCTTAGGAAATAGTGGAGCTTTAACAAGTTATCAGCCAATTGAGCCTCAAAACTTATCAGCTGATAACTCCAACACTCAACACCAAGCTGATGAGGATAGTGATCTGGAGTAACATGCAACTGTTGATGCTGCTTCTCAGCAAAATACTATTGATGTTGTCACGCATTCATTCAATCAGTCCTTATTTAATGAGTGTGAGACATCAGCTGAAACTAATGTTCATAATCCTGAGCAAAACTTTTCAAACTTGGATCTATCTATGCAACTAGATGTGATTCCTAGGCTCAGTATACACAACACTCATCCAACTAAGAACATCATTAAGGATATCTCAGAAGATGTGAGAACTAGAAGACAGACTCATAATAGGAATATCTGCTTGTACTCATGCTTTCTCTCCTAAATGGATCCCAAGAAGGTGGAAGAAGCTCTCAAGGACAACAATTAGCTTGAAGCAATAAAAGAGGAGTTGCTTCAATTTAAGAGACAAAAGGTATGGAACATGTGTCCATTCCCACCTGGCCAAGTCCCTATTCACACCAAGTAGGTGTTTAGAAATAAAAGAGATGATAGAGTTTTGATCATCAAGAATAAAGCCGGACTTGTGGTTCAAGGATACATACAAGAGTAAGGAATAGCATCCAAGAACTTCACAGTCCATCAACTTGATTTCAAATGTGCATTTCTATATGGGGATATTGATAGAGAAGTCTCTATATGCCAGCCACCTAGATTTGAAGACCCACAGCACCCTAACTATGTGTGCAAACTGGATAAAGCTCTTTATGGGTTACACTAAGGACCTAGGTTGTAGTATGAGACATTGTTTCAGTTTCTTCTGAAGAATGGCTACATTAGGGGCACCATAAACAAGACATTGTTCATAAAGGAGTCTAGGAAGGATATGTTGCTAGTACAAGTCTATGTTGATGACATCATATTTGATTCCTCAAATGACTAAATATGCGAAGACTTTGAAAGCATCATGAGGAAGAAGTTTGAGATGAGTTCCATGGGAAAGATGGATTTCTTCCTTGGAATTAAAGTCGATGGAAGAATGGTTCTTCATCAATCAATCTAAGTATGTCAAGGACATTTTATAAAGATTTTAGATGAAAGATTGTAAACCAACCAAGACACCTATACAAAGAAATCATAATCCTTGTCCTGATTTCAAGGGTAGGATACTAACCAGCATCAGTACACGGAAATTGTTAGGTCCCTGATGTATCTCGCTGAATGTAGACCTGATATCATGTTTGCATCTTGCACGCATGCAAGATATTAGGCTGCTCCTATGGTGTTTCACCTAATTGTTGTCAAGAGAATTCTTAGATACCTTAAAGGAGCTTCCAAATTGGGTCTTTTGTATCCTATGAACAAGGATTTCAACCTTTGTGGTTACACTGATAGTGATTATGGAGGCTGCATCATTAACAAGAAATCCACATTAGGAGGATGTAAATTTCTTAGTGGAAGGATCATCTCCTGGCAATGGAAGAAGCAATGATGTGTCTCTACATCAGCTGCTAAAACTGAATACATTGTTGCTGCAATCTACTATGCTCAACTGCTATGGATTCAGAATTAGATGTTAGACTATGGTTTCAACTTCATGGAGATTCTTATCCACATAGACAATAAGAGTGTTATTTCTATCACAGAAAATCCAGTCAAGCATTCAAAGACAAAGCATATTGACATCATGTATCATTTCATTTGAGATGTAAATGTGAAAAACTTAATCAAATTAGTCAAAGTTGATTCAAATGAATAATATGTTGATTTGTTCACCAAATCCTTTAATGAACAAAGATTTAAGTATTTAATTACGGCTATTAGGATGATTAACATTGACTAGTAAATCTCTTTTGAAAATATTTTGAAAATATGTCTTGTCTAAGTTATCTGTTTGCAATCTAAGCCCTGTTACAAAAGGTTTTTCTCCAAAGTTTCTAAGTATGAATTCTTCTAAAGAGAAATTTACCCTCGGAAGAGATCTTTATCTATCTTCCGAAGGAAAATTCCTCTGCACAATTATTCTCATCCAAAGAGTTTTTAGCCTTGAAAGACTATGTGATCATTGATTAAATTCCCTTCCGAAGCTTACTAACTTCTTTCAGAAGAACACTTTACTCTCGAAAGGAAAGTTTACCTTTAAGACATAGTTTGCTTCAGAAGTAGTAGTGGTTTCTGAAGACAATATTGACAAACACAAGTGTTTACTCGCGAAAGCAATTTTACTCTCCAAAACAATTTTACTCTTAGAAGAACAACTTTACTTTGTAACGGAAATCTTTGGGCCCCACTCTACAAAAAGTTAGATTTTATTCATGGTTGTCGAAATATTTTAAATAATTTGTCCTACCGCGTCTATCAAATCGGAACCTAAAATGTCCTTTCACCTTATCCGTTTAGCTTTTTACCCACCATTTAAATACTTTCGACTTTCTTTCTTTGAAATCTTTACCAATGTAAAAGCCCTCAATTTCCACTATCTTCTTCACTCACACTTAAATTTCTTCAATCCAACAATATTTTGACAACAATGGCTTTGAATCCCCAACACAACCAAGTCGCCATCCTTAACTCTTCAAAGGATGCCAATTTTGCCCCCATCGTCCAATTTCTAACACAATCCTCATACTTCACTGCTCTTACTGTTAACCCTACCATCTATTCTAACCATATGGCCGAATTCTAGGCCAATGGTCAAAACGACATGATCAACAATGAAATGGTTATCAAATCAAAAATTTACAAACAAGAGATTATCATAAGTGAGACCACCATCAGGGAGCATCTGTCACTCTAGGATGAAGGAACCCCCACTGAGTTCCCCAAGTCTGATTTGTTGGAAACTTACACACAAATAGGATATGAAGGAGATGTAAGCAAGTCTACAGTTTACAAGTTCAACTTTTCATACAATTACAAGTTCTTGCTACATATAGTCTGTTATAGCTTATCCAACAAATCAAGGGGTTGGGATCAAATCCCATACGATCTGGGCTGCCTATCCTATGGATTGGTAAAAAGCCTCAGCTTCAATTACTCAAAATTTATGCTGAACAACATAAAAGGTAATCTCACCAGGAATACATTCTATATGTATCACAGATTTATTCAGCATATAATCAACTGTGAGTTGGATTAGGATAAACTAGAATGTGGTAAATGTTCTAGTAGTTCCTCAAATGAGGCTAGGTATCTTCAAAATGCTGAAGAAGATATCCACTAACTTTACTGGAAGGTTCACTAATCTCCTTCCAGGTATGCTTGAGCCAATGGCTCCTTGTGATATCCTTGCAAACCTAGCAGGTGATAAACCCACACCAGACACCACCACTACACATACAATCACTTCTTTCCACCTAATCAGAATCACATACCAAAGGCGACCCAAACGAACCTTTTTTCAATCTACTCTAGTTGAACAAGTCCCGTCTATTAAAACCAAAAAGGCTAGAATGAAACAAAGGGCTCCCACTCAGCCAGAGGTCCAACCATCCTCCACAATAGACCTCCATATCAGTGTTGAGTCTCCTAAGCCTCAACCTGATAAGCCCATTACCCAAGCCACAAGTCCTCAGGGTGACTCCTAACACTCCCCTGAGTAACAAAAAAGGGGCAACCACTCACTCGTTCAACTGCTATTGTAGAAGAACCATTAGGTGTTAACCAAGGTCCTGGGTCACTAGAAATAACCTTTGTATCCTTTCTTGACCTACTAACCCAACCTGATAAGGATATTATATTCACCAAGGAGATGATGTTGATCTATCACACCACTCCCCTGATCAACTAAGCCCTAGGGAACCCCTGATATCTAGCCCATATCAGCTAGCCCAACCTAAGATGAGCCTAACCAAAGTAAAGGTGACTCTTGTAGATTCAGCTGCTACTACTAAAAGTCATTAATTAGCCTTTCAGGATAGTGGTAACATAAGTAGGACTGAATCTGTGGCAAACTTGACCATTGATGACTCTGAAAGAGATATCAGTACACAAGGGTATCCAGGGCGCTAAGAAACCATATCTGGTGGTGCTGATGAACATATCAAGTTATGTTATCTCATCTCACAGTGATTGTTTAAAAGAAGATGGGGGTAGTCTCCAACTCATAATAAGTTACCTACTTTCTAAAGTCTCAAACCTTGAATTCAAGGTTAGGACTTTATAAGACAGGTCTGCCACTTAGCAACTTGATATTAAAAATCTCAAGGCTCAACTAGCTGATACATAGAGTGAGAAGTCTGTTAGGCATCTACATACTCAGGTTTCTTTAAGTTCTTCCTCTAGCTCATCTTCTTCTCAAGATGATTCTACCAAAAAGGGGGAGAATGTACAGAAACCAAGACATGAGGAACCCAACCTTGCCATCACAACAACATCAATGTTCTATCATTTCTTCCTTTTACTCCATACAAGAACAACCTACAACCATCTTCCCTCAACCAGCTCCCATTACAATTCTAGTGGACCCAAGGATGCTTATCGACCTTAACAGGTTTCTAACCAAATTTCTGATAAGCTCCCCCTTGAACAACCCTCCCCTGTGGTAGTTGTTGCCTACTTTGGCGCTGAAGAGCTTCAAAGGCTGAGTGCACCACCTACCTCTAAAAAGGAAGATGGTCAACCTAAGGACTCTATTGAACCTGAGATTAACTTCGAAGGGGATATACTGACTTATGGCCTAGAAACCGATTTATAAGGGACAGGTAGTGCAGTTCAAGTTTCTTCCAAAGCAGAAATTCAAGCTGCGGAAGGAATTATGGAACTATCTTCTATGTCTGATGACCTGTTCATCACATATGTCATTATTGATCTAGCCTCTGAGGTAAAAAGTGAGGACTTCCTTACAACTCCCCTATCTCAACCACCATAGGTTCAACCCTACTCTACCCAACCTGAACCCTCTAAGCCTGAGTCTCGAAAGGCTGAATCTACATCTGATCCTAAGGGAAAGAGAAAGCTTACTACTTAGGAGCTTTTAAAAGAAAAAAGGTTGGAGAAGCTCAAAAATAAAAGAAGACTTGATACTAGGAAACTGTTAGCTGCAAGTAGTAAAGCCGCAGCAACCGCCTAAGAAAGTATTAATAACAGAATAGAATGAAGGGATAGACAGACTCATCAGCCTAGGAGTAGACAATGAAGAAATAGTTGTACTCCCACTTGATGAGCTTGTGAAGCTAGAGAATGAAACCTTGCTACAAAGGAAAAGGAGGAAGCAACAAGGTTGGCAATAGAGGAGGAAAAAAGAAAGATAATAACGAAGCTACTGAAAGGAAGAGATTGGAGAGGATAGCCTTTTTCTGATCTAGAGGCTATTCTCAAGAGGAGATGGCACCTCATGATAGTGAGACGATTTTGTTTCTTTTCTTCAAAGAGCAGGATCAAATCACTAAGGAAAGAAGCAGAAGTGCTAGGGAGAAGCTAAGAGAGAAGAAGAAGAAGAAAGAGGGGGAGGCATAACTTGCAGCTACCAAAAAGGTGGGAGATAGGGAATGGATGAAAGCCTATCTTAAAGCCCATGGCTTCACCGACAAGCACGTGGGTCCCATGTCAGAGAAGACCCAACACAACATGTTGGGTTTGTTGGACACATTATCAAAGTAGTTTAACCATTTAAACTTGAAAACGCAGCAGAATAAAACCTTAATATCATGTATTATAATCTGAAAATTAAGGCACATAACTTAATTTTAACAAACCCAAGAACATAGGATCATTTATATGTGTATGACAACCAAATCACACAACAGATACAACCTTTATAGTGCTGTCAAAAACGTAAGATTTGATGAAGATGGTGATGTTGTTGAATGACCAAAACACCAAGGACAGGTGTCCTCAAGCATCCATACCCACAAGCATCAAGCAAAGACCTTTCTTGTTAGGATTTGTTCACCAAAACTGGAAATCCGATTTTTAGCCTTGATTTTCTTCAAGAAAGTAGAGAGAAAACTTGTTCTTGGTAGTTCTTTGCATGTATGAGAGAGGGAGGTTGAGTGTGTGTGTATATTCAAGAGTAACAAGATTCAAGACTAAGAAAACCCCACACATAAAGGGGCTGCCGAAAATTGGCTTTCAAAAGGGGTTTTCCCTCTTAAATTTCATTAAACATTTTATTTAACTTGTCACTAGTTAAGTTATAAAATTAACCTTTTAATTTTATAACTCTTACACATTTTATTACTTTATGTTACTTAACCAATTTAAATAACATTACAAATAATAGCCTTGAACAAAATATCCCTATAAGTTGTTCTATCTCATATGCAACTTATTTAGAAAACCCATTTTCTAAATTGGTGTGATTATTTAATTGCATGATCATATCATAAATTAAATAATAATTGGTGTTTGCTAAGCTTGTTATTGGGTATGACCCGACTTGGATCATGACATACTAACCACATCAATGTTCTATGTGTCTTGGGCATAAAAAATCCAACAATCTCCCACTTGCTCAAGATTCATAGAAGATTGATGCAAGCAATAAATACCGCCTAACAATGGTTTACTACCCTTAATACGCATGACTAAAAGCCATTCAATAACATCATCTTATTCAAGCATCCAACTTGAAAAGATTTAGGTGAATCAATCATTTATCCTTTTGTTACAGATGTCATGTTAAATCCAAGGACACAGAATGATCATTCCTTGTTGATTTAACTTATTCAAGCCTTAGACATCTTACTCTCAACAAATAAGAGGAACAAATTCCATCTTGACTACATATGTTTCTCATAATCAACTCGTGTCATACTTGAACATAACCTTATATACTGCCCATTATTTCAGAGCAATGAAGAACTAGCTCAAGGTATAACACTTTGGTGAATATCAAAACCCGATATGTATCTTAGGTCAAAGGATAACAAATGATATTCGCCTTTACTCAAATTTACTTAAGATCAATCTTGAAGATTCCATGTAATAAAATTTGAGATGCGCGTCAGTCCAATATTCGTATCCCATAAATATCTATGAACCTTGGCAGCAACCAATTGCTCTATATTCATGCCTAATGATTATCTACCAATCCATGTTCATAATAGTCTTACGTTCATATTTGCTCCCACAAACATGACCGACTACGGACTTTTAGAATAATAAACATATCCATGGATGTATACGTGCTAAAATGAACATAACTTAAAATATCACAAATATATATATGAAAGAGTTAAATATTACATTGTTCCAAGCTTTTAAATACTAAACAGGTCAATTCCAATCACTAGAATGTCAAAGTCCTAAGGAACAAGTATGACCTTCATCCTTTGCCCTTTCAAGGAGCTTCGTGAGTGGATCCGAAATGTTTTGATCAGTGTGAACTTTACGAATACATATCTTTACCTTTTCAACTTCATACCTTATGTAGTTGAATCTCCGCTCAATGTGCCTAGTCTTTTGATGTGCACGGGGTTCCTTGATTTGTGCAATCGCACTCTCGTTATCACAAAAGATTTCTAGGGGGTCTTGAATGGTAGAGACCACCCCTAGATTGGTAATAAATTTCTTTATCCATGCAGCTTCCTGAGCTGCTAATGATGCGGCTATGTATTCGGATTTGTAGTGGACAATGCTACCATGTCTTGTTTTGAACTCTTCCAGGACACTGCTTCTCCATTCATAATGAAGACATACCCCGTCTATGATCAAGAATCATCTCGATCAGTTTGGAAACTCGCATCCATGTAACCCTTTACAACGAGCTCCTCTTTATCAGATCCGTATATTAGAAACATATCCTTAGTCCTCCTAAGGTATTTCAATATACTTTTAACATCCATCCAATGGCTATTCCCTGGATTCTGCTGATATCTGCTTGTCATGCTTAATGCGCATGACACGTCCGGTCTAGTGCATATCATCGCATACATGATGGATCCTATAGAAGACGCATATGGGATGTCCTTCATTCGATCTTGCTCATCCTTTGAGCTTGGCATTGAGATGTACTCAATATTGTCCATCTTTGAATAGGTACCATACCTTTCTTAGAGTTTTCCATCTTGAACCTTTTCAAGATTTTATCAATGTATGCACTCTGGTTTAAACCTATCAACCGCCTCGATCTATCCCTATAGATCTTTATTCCTAAAATATAGGCGGCCTCACCGAGATCTTTTATGGAAAAACAACTTCCAAGCCACGTTTTAACACCTTCCATGGTTGGAATATCATTTCCAAATAGTAGTATGTCATCAACATACAATACTAAGAATGTAATTATGCTCCCACTAGCCTTTTTATACACACAAGTCTCGTCAGCGTTCTTGATGAAACCATTTCTTGATCTCTTCATCAAAACGTTCATTCCAACTTCTCAATGTTTGTTTCAATCCATAGATTGATCTCTTTAACTTTCATACTTTATTAGGATGTTGTGGATCGACAAAACCTTCTGGTTGAACCATATGGACAGTCTCTTCGAGAACTCCATTAATAAAAGCGGTTTTGACATCCATTTGTCAAATCTTATAGTCATAATGAGCAGCTATGGCAAACAATATCCTAATTGACTTTAGCATTGCCACAGGCGAGAAGGTTTCATCATAATCAACCCCTTGAGTTTGAGTGAAACGTTTTGCTATAAGTCTTGCCTTGTAAGTATCCAAGTTTCCATGCATATCTGTTTTCTTTTTGAAAACCCACTTGCATCCAACCAGTTTGGTGTTATGTGGAGGGTCAACCAATCCCAAACTTGGTTGTCATATATGGATTGCATCTCTGCGTTCATGGCTTCTAGCCATTTGTCACAATCCGAATTGGACATTACATCATGGTATGTAGTTGGCTCATCGGAGTCAACCATGTAGCATCCATTCATGAAAAATCCATATCTTTCAAGTGGAATGCTAACTCTACCAGATCTGCGAATGTTTTTAAGTGTATCGATCAACCTCTTGATCATCATCAACAACCTCCTATTGATTGCTAGTGTCAACCAAACGTGTATCACTTGTGGATATTGATCCTCATCAAATTCCACTGTTCTATATGTCATTCCTTCCATAAGGAACTTGGATTTCAAGAACTCTGCCTTTCGAGCAATAAATACCTTTTGCTCTGTTGTATCAAAGAAGTAGTATCACATACAGTCTTTGGGGTATCCTACAAATATACACTTAGTAGATCACTTTCCAACTTGTTTTGTGTGTTTTGCTTAACATAAGCTTCACAACCCACACTTTTAAATACGACAGTGATGGAACTCTTCCATGCCATATTTCAAAAGGTGTTGAATCCACTTTCTTGGTCGGGGCCATATTCAAAATACGAGCCGTGGAGAGTAATGTGGAACCCCAAAATGATAGAGGTAGTGAGCTTATAGCCATCATAGATCGAACCATATCCAATAAGGTTTGGTTTCTCCTTTCAGACACACCATTATGTTGTGGTGTTTCGGGTGGAGTAAGTTATGAGATGATCCCACAACTTCTTAGATGATCCTGAAAATCGTCACTAAGGTATTCACCTCCTCTGTCTGAACGAAGAACTTTGATAGATTTGTTTAGTTGATTTTCTACTTCATTCTTGAAGATTTTGAACATTTCAAAAGCTTCATATTTATGTGTCATAAAGTACACATACCCATAGCGACTGTAATCGTCGGTAAAGGTAATGAAGTATCTTTCACCATTTCTTGTCATTGTCTTAAAGGGACCACATACATCTGAATGTATGATTCCCAATAAGTCTTTTGCCCTCTCGTTAGTACCACTAAAGGGCGACTTGGCCATCTTACCTTGTAAACAAGATTCACACTTATCAAATGAACCATTTTCATTTGTTTTCAAAAGACCATTCTTTTGAAGTGCTTGAATCCGATTCTTGTTTATGTGACCAAGACAACAATGCCAAAGATATGAATCACTTAAACCCATTTTAAGTTTCTTGGTGTTTGTTTGGTATAATGAGTTATTAAAGGATGAATTATCATGAACCAATTCATAGATACCATTAGAAGGCATAGCCTTAAAATAAAATACATCATCCATAGAAACATAAATACTATTGTTTACAAACTTTAAATCATAACCATATTATTTTAAAAAGGATACAGAAATTATGTTTCTAGTCAAACTAGGAGCATACAAAATATTTTTAAGAACAACTTCCAAACCAATTGAAAGTTTCAAAATATAGTCTCCTTGGGCTTTGACATCAACTTTTTCTCCGTTACCCATGTAGAGACTAGTGTCTCCCTTCCGGAAGTACTTATTTCTTTTGAACCACTGCAACAAATTGCAAATGTGAGTTCCACATCCAGTATCCAATATCCATCTGTTTAAAGAAATAACATATAAATCAATATGAATCATGAAAGTTGTACCTGAGGTTTACCCAGCATCCCTTTTGTTCCTCAACTGTTTGAGATAGGTTGGACAATTTCTTTTCCAATGTCCTATCTCACCACACTCAAAGCATGGATCGTTCTCCGTTACCTTAGGCTTCTTAAGCTTAGGCTTTGGAGGTTTCGCTTTAGCCTTACCTTTCCCTTTCCTTTTGACGTATCCCTTTCCTTTGGCAACATTTGCCTTAGGATCGGGGAATGACCTTTTCTTATAGCCTCCCTTATTGATTGAGAGAACAGGTAGAACCTTTCAACCCATCCCTGCCTTAACTGTTTTGAGCATTGCGTAAAGCTCACCAATGCTCTTGTCCCGTCCGTTCATATTGTAATTCATTATGAACATCTCAAACTTTTTAGTTAGCCCATTAAGGATTAAATCTGTGGCCAACTCCTTAGAGATAGGACAGTTAAGCCTCTCAAGGTGATCAATGTGGCTTTTTATCTTGAGTACATAAGATGATACCGGTTGGGTTTCTTTCATATGACACGCGTGAAGCGCTCGAACCGTTTCGAAGCGCTCTACCCTAGCTTGTTGAAGGAACAATTCCTTCAATTGGGTAATCATGTCATATGCCCCATGATGCTCCAAATCCTTTTGGCGTTCAGGAATCATAGTTCCTAACATGAGGCAAGAAACCTGCATGGAATCCTCAGTGTACTGAAGCCAATCGTTATAGGCCTCAACATCCTTAGGGTCGGGTTGGTCAGGAATGGGAACGTCAAGGACATAGGACTTTTTCTCTTGTTTGAGAAAGATTCTCAAGTTACGAAACCAGTCCATAAAATTATTGTGGTTAAGACGGTCCCTCTCTAAGATGGTTCTCAGTGATAGGGTATGGACAGTCGGGGTGGTAGCGTTATTGTTTGCCGCCATTTCTACAAAATTTACAATGTTCATATGAGTATTTCTGAAAAATTACGTTTTAATCACTAATACCCTTTAATGTCTTATAGACAATTAATAATTAAAACCTAGAATCCAACATTACATTTAAATGATGGTTAGTTGACCTTTATCTCATGATTTAAATTAACAAGGTAGTCAACACTTGACTATTTGCAACATTTTGCAATTTCTAGCCTTATGGGATCAGTTAAACATCTTATGTTTAGTTGGCATGTATAATCCCATCAACACCATTGTACGCAATGCTTCGGTGACCTTATGCACATGGTTTCCAATTTAAGTTGTCCTACTTACACGCATGTGTGAGTTTATAGATACAAGTTGTTAGGTGACCTTTATCCCACAAATACGTTAAGCCCACCTCAAACATACGAGTGCCCTAAAAGTGGTTAGGTGACCTTTATCCCATAAATAGTTCTCAAGTGATTCGAGTGTCATGTAAAAGGATGGTGTTAAACTTGTTTCCAAAGGGATTTAAGTTTTCATTAATTCTAGTTTTGAAAACTCTATGTACCTTGTATTTGCATGCATTCAAAAACATGGTATCCTATGGTTCTAATTTTTAGTAAAACCCTTTTATTAAAATCATTAATCCTTTTAATAACCTTTTTTTATCACTTAATGATTAGGAACCATAAATTTTCAGCTTGTTTTGTTTGTTAATTAGTTTGTTATGCATATCCAAATATCAAACAATCAACCAAAATTAAACAAATCAAACAAGCACAACCAAACAATCACAAGTGCATAACCATAGCCACTAAGTTGACCGCACTTGTTTGCCATCACAAGTGTTGTCATAAGGTCATTCCTAAGGGTTTAAAATTGACACTTCAAATTGTCCATGAACTCCCACTTGAACCCGCATCCGAATTCTTCAAGTGTCCATGTCTTTTGTGTCCTTGCTTTGCACCTTCCTTTGGTTCACCATCTTGTGTATCTTCTTTTAATCTATTTATCCAAATAAATTTTTTCTAGTAAAATAAATACATTTAATCTATTTATTACACAACAAATGAATAAATAAATTACAAACCAAAAGGATACAAACACAAAAGAAATTATTACAACCCTTTGAATGAATAAAACCAAACATGACCAAATCATCCAAACACAACCAAATCCAAAACTAAAATAGTTCTAGGCCATGTTATGCACCAAAATATGTATCCAAATACAACATTTCCAGAACAAAATAAAACCCCATTTAACCCTAAATTTTCATCCAACATAAACTAAGAATTTAGGGCTTTTTGTCCAAACAACACAATCAACCATTTGATACATATCTTTCAAGGTTTAATCATAAGCATGAATGATATAACTTTGAAAGATGGGGATTCATAATATCATCATAAAACATCCCCTCAAAAGGTTGTTAAAGTCCCATAAAACCAATTTCATAAGGACAAAATAAGCTAGTCATCCACATATCCGGCTCTAGATGCCAATATTGGGTTTGTTGGACACATTATCAAAGTAGTTTAACCGTTTAAACTTGAAAACACAGCGGAATAAAACCTTAATATCATGTATTATAATCTGAAAATTAAGGCACATAACTTAATTTTAACAAACCCAAGAACATAGGATCATTTATATGTGTATGAACAAGCTATCAAGAAGAATAAAACAACCAAATCACACAAAAGATACAACCTTTGTAGTGCTGTCAAAAACGTTAGATTTGATAAAGATGGTGATGTTCTTGAACGAGCAAAACACCAAGGATAGGTGTCCTCAAGCATCCATACCCACAAGCATCAAGCAAAGACCTTTCTTGTTAGGATTTGTTCACCAAAAACGACCAAAGAGGGCTGGAAATTCGATTTTCAGCCTTGATTTTCTTCAAGAAAGTAGAGAGAAAACTTCTTGGTAGTTCTTTGCATGTATGAGAGAGAGAGAGAGAGGTTGAGTGTGTGTGTGTGTGTATATTCAAGAGTAACAAGTTTCAAGACTAAGAAAGCCCCACCCATAAAAGGGCTGCTGAAAATTGGCTTTCAAAAGGGGTTTTCCCCCCTAAATTTCATTAAACATTTTATTTAACTTTTCACTAGTTAATTTATAAAATTAACCTTTTAATTTTATAACTCTTACACACTTTATTACTTGATGTTACTTAACCAATTTAAATAACATTAAAAATAATACCCTTGAACAAAATATCCCTATAAGTTGTTCTATCTCATATGCAACTTATTTAGAAAACCCATTTTCTAAATGGGTGTGATTATTTAATTGCATGATCATATCATCAATATATAATAATTGGTGTTTGATAAGCTTGTTATTGGGTATGACCCGACTTGGATCATGACGTACTAACCACATCAATGTTATATGTGTCTTGGGCATAAAAAATCCAACACAACATGTCAGTGACATCAAAGCTGACATTCGCTTAGGAAGAAGGTAGGAGGTACCACAAGTATCAAGTGTTCAGACGATGGCACCCAAACCAACACCAACACCCACACCAACACCCAAACCACAACCTATGCCCACACATTTCCCTTCCCCATCAAAACTAAACCAACCACTGGGCCTTACACTTTTGAATTTAAACCATCGACCTTACCTATACCCTAACCCTCTGCTTCCTAACAACCACCTCCACCTCCTATCCTTAAACCCAAAACATAACCCCAAACCCAATAATTACCCAAACCATCTTTTGAACCTTCTAAGCCCTTGAACTTAAAAGAATTTAAGGAGATCAAGAGAAAGTTCATTAACTGCATAACTTTGAGTGACATCTCTTGTGAGGAAGAGTCAATTAAGCTGAAATACATTGATAGCTCTTCCAGTTCCCTCACAAGAGATGCATTCCTTGATCTACCTAGGGGAACACTGGGCCAAGCTATCCAACTTCTTGTAACTAATTCAGACACACTGAAGGAAGAAGAGAATAAGTTAAGGAGGAAACTGGTGACTCTACTGGATACTAGGAAAGGGGATAAGCTGCCAACACAACCCCTCAATCCTAGAAGGAGAATTGTCCAGTGGAGGCTCGATAAACCTTCTCATAGCTTTGTTGTGGAAAGGGAGAATGGTGTAGTAAACATGCTCAATACTTCATCTCTGCTACACTCCAGCAGATTTGACATTACAAAGTTAGCAAGAAAACCATTCTCCAATGCCTCCAACTCTCAAGTTGTTGCTCCTATCAGAAATCATCTGAGCAGTCTTTATCTTGCTGAACTTACAAAGAAAGCCAAGACCGAAGAAGAGTTGAAAAGCGAGTAAGGGATGAGGAAAAAGGCATAACTACAAAAGGAAAAACATTCCTACAGATGGCTAAAGGCCCAACTTCTGACCCTATAGTTAGATGGGAATATGACTACGATTCTCATCAACTAACTCTCTTTAGAGGGCCAAAACAAAAGGTACATGTCACAAAGAGCAACAGACTTGATCTTCTATCAACAAATGACTTGTACAAGCACCTTAGCACCACCTCAGGGACATATAAGGAGACAGAAAAATAGTTGCTCTCCCTAGTGTTGAATACCTTTAGGAGCAGAAGGAAGTGAAGTTTTGGTAGCATCAGCCTAGGGGGAGTTTATTGAATCATATGAGGCTGGTGCAACCAAAACAACACTTAGAAGAATTTTTGAAGTACAATTCAATGAGTCTTCCGAAGCTAAAACAACTTTTCCAAAAACAAGTTGAAGATCTTCCGAAGCTTAAAGTATGAAGAGCTTCCAAAGGAAAACTAAGTCTTCCGAGACTAAGTAGTTTTCCTTCCGAAGTATATGAAGAACTTCCAAAGGTAGAACTAAGTCTTCTAAAGACTAAGTAGTTCTTCTAAAGTATTCACACTTAGAAGATTCAAGGCAAAGTCTTTCGAAGAATAAAGTCATAAAGACTTGCAAAAGACTCGGAACAAGTTAATTCTTCCAAAGTATAAATGACCTTGGAAGAACTTATTATTCCGAAGCCATTTACCTAGGGAAGAACCAAGTACGAACTAGTGGACAAAAGTATGGGTTGTCTAACATCCGCTGCCAACTCTGATATACTACATGGCACTTTTCCATACCCATGTAGTTGACCATACTTTATTCCCCTGTTAACCTTTATCAATTAGTATAATTACCATCTTTAGTTGGTGACAAAAGGTAAGTCATGGACCTGTCATGACTACCTAATCTAGGGTAATATTTTATCTTAGATGCTTTACTCTAGCAAGGTAGTATTTGTCTAGTTGTAAATTACAACTGCTCATCCAAGTATAACTGGCTGTAGAGAGTAGTATATATAGTTTCTCATTGTAACTCATCAACCCATGCTTGTAAGAGTCTTGTAACACTGAGTTAAGAAGTAATATATACAAGCATCTTGAAAACCATCCTTGTGTTTATTAACTTATTATATTATTGTCAACTTAGTGAGAGATTCTGCTTCATCAATTGAGTAAGACTCAGTGAGTTTGTAAGGTAAATCTTATGTTGAGAGACCAACATCGATCCAGCAGCCAGCATAAGCCACAAACCCGTCATGCAAAGTGGGTTGAATTTCTGCAACTATTCAACTTCACCATTAAACACAAACTGGGTAAGTTGAAACAAGGAGATGATGCACTTTCCCGTAAACATGCATTGGTCAACACATTACAACCACAAGTCCTTGGACTTGAACTGATCCAAAATGAATATGCTAACGACTTAGATTTCGCTAATATATTTGTCCAATACCATAATCATGCTAGGGAAAAGTTTCATTTGGTGAATGGTATTTATTTAAAGGAGCTTAATTGTGCATTCCCCGCCTCAGATTATGGTTGCAACTCATTGAGAACTACACGAGGTTGGTCTTGCAGGACATTTTGGTGGAGACAAGACTATATCGCTGGTCAACACTTACTTTTTTTGCCCCAAACTCAATAGATATGTTGACCATTTCATCTCCCATTGTATCACTTGTCACCAGGCTAAGGGGCAGTCTCATCCTAATGGCATATACTTGTATCTCAGTCCCGAATTCCCCCTGGGAAGATGTTAGCCTCGATTTCATTACATGCCTACCTCGAATAAAAAACATAAAGATTCTACCATGGTTGTTGTTGTAACCTTTCGTATTTTTGCTAAATAAAAGTTAACTTTGTTATGTTCTTGTAAGGACCTTTCTGTCATTAATAAAACTATGTGAGTCGTTTATGCTTGTTTCTTTGTTAATTTAAAAGTTGATAAATTAATTTATTAAATATAATAGTAATAATAATAATTATAATAATAATAATACTAGTAGTTACAACTTTTCCTTAATATTATAAACATTAACATAAATGATAATAATAAAAATAAAATAATAATAATAATAATAATAATATAATAACTTAAAAAAAGTTAAATAACTAATAAGGTAGAAAAATGTTTAAAACTTAAAGTATAATTAAGTTCAGGGGGTCTTTACGTCAATTTGGAAACTTTAAATAAAAGTTTATTACATAAAATAATAACATTTAAAACAACAAGGACCAATTATGTAAAATGGTTTAAACCCAAACTAAAACCCCCCCTCGTCGCCCGTATTTCCGTCCATACTTCGGCCATACTCCGGCGAGCCCCAAAACCCACCGAAACCCTTCTCTCTCGATTCCAAACCACTCCAAATCGATTCGTGAACTCGATTCGAACTCAGTTAAGTACTTTAAATGGCTTTAAACGTCGGTTATGAGTGCATTCAACTCGAGTAACCGGTGAGCTAGAATCATTGAACCGTTCGAGCATTAAAGCTCAATAATAATCAAATTAATTGGTACCTAAACGATGGTTTAATCAATCCTAAACCTCTACACAACATAATTCTATCTGAAATCCACGAACACCCCTCAATCGAATATCACCATTACCGTAACCTGCACTTCAATCGAAATCCATCTTCCGAGCAAATTAAACTGAAATAGATAGAAGGCTTAGGGTTGTGAACATCCTCTAAAGCTCCACACGAAGTTAATTGGATTACAATCATCATTTGAACATCAATCAAGCTCTACCTTGGTCGCGGCTTGTTCATAACCTATTCATCTTCAATCCATCATTATTTAGGTAATTAAAGATTGATATGAACTCGTTTCTATATAGGGAACAAAAGTCCTATGATCTATAACATTAACAACAATCAATTTACCTTCAATTTTGAGAAATTCGAATCTAGGGTTCTTGGATTTGGGGGTTTCCTTATGTTCATGTTTTTAAGATTTTAAAACCGAGTTATACCACGACAACGTCCCTTGTTCACTGGTTACACACACACACCTTACACTCGAGGTCCCGGGTTCGAACCCGGCTACCTCCAACTTTTGTTTAAAATGCCTTTTGGCCTTTAAAAAAATACAGAAAAATTTATAAATATTATAAAAATCAGTTTATCAACTTTATTTATTTTTAAAGCCACCTAACTATTTTCTGAAAATTTAGTTCTTAAAATACTTTAATATCTTATTAAATATTTTAGACAAATGATATATATTTAGTTTATTTTTTTATAAAAATAGACTTTAAATAATGGTTTAAATCACTATATTATTATTAGTTCAAACATTATCTATATATTATTTTTTAAATCATGGGTATTTTAAAAATATTATAAAAGTTTATTTAAACTTATATTTAAACTTTATTACAAATGGTTTTCTTTTCATTTCTTTATATTAAAATGATCAAATAGTATATCTCATTTTCATTAAATCAAAACATAATCAATTGTATCATTTTATTGAATTTGGTTATTAAAACCCCCAAATATCAATTGAAACCCTAGTTCTCGTTAAATCGTTAAACTTATTATTAAACTTAAATCTTGTAAATATATATACGTTTAGGTACCTTATGAAGGATTTCGTTGGAACATCGACTGTTATTCTTACTAATCATCTTATATACACTTAAATTCGTCATGTGAGTTATTCATGCCCCTTTTTACTTTATTTGAAACCTTTTGGGGTGAAACATAACCTTATAAACTTACACTTGTAAACTTTTTATACTTGTAACGCACATGCAATTCATACTTATTTGTGTCATGGTTATTCGTATTATTGTGAGTGTTATGTGAGATACATTATATGTTGACAATCATTAACTATCGCTAGCCTGACGACGTCATAGATGTATAGGCCTGACAAGCATATTTGGTGGCCCTAGTGTCGTATTCTTGAGCACTATAGAGACCAAGTATACTTAGCTAATCGTTTAATCTTGTAATCTTGTAATCTTGTAATCTGTCAAGTTTTGATTGTAGCTATATGTGTTTTATAAACTTGCATAATGCATAACCATTGACATGAATTGCCACTTGTAAATCTTTTCTCTATTTATGTATACTTTACCCATGGAAACTCACCAACTTTCATAGTTGACCTTTTATTTTTAACATGTTTTAGGAAATGCTCAAGTTTGATGTCATCTCTTGAAGTGTGCTCACATCTAGGATTTGGACCTAGATAAATGAATAAATTATCTTGGAATATTTATCTTATATTATGTTTATTTATTGTTTGAGACTTATGGTTGTAATTTGAATTTTAAAACATGGGAATAATATTTTTATTAAATGGTAGCGTTATGTGGCTGTGAACAATCTTAACTCTCACATCTTGATGATTCCGCCGTTAAGGTTGGGGTATGACAAATTGGTATCAGAGCCCGTAACTATAGGGATTTAGGTTATTAGAAATGGTGACCTAGACTATAGTTTATGCATGAATCTTATAGAAGAATCTTTATATTCTTGTAAATATATATTGTTGCATGCTACATGATGTTATCTATTTAGGAATGCCTTTGAATGTACAACTTGATGCCTTTAGATCGGTGTGCCTTATAATGGATTAAACTTGGTTACTTGTCTCCCCTAAACTTATTCTTAATCCTTTAATTCTCCCCGAAGAGTGGTGCAACATCCTGTATTTTTGGTTAATTAAAAGTTAACCTCGTTTATTCTTGTAAGGATCATTATTGTCAATTATGAAAATCATGGGTTATTTATGCTTATCTTCTTGTCATTAACCTTTGATATATAAAAGTTAATAATCAAGCTGTTAAATTATATAATAATAATTTTAATAATAATAACAACAGTAGTAATATTAATAGTAATAATAATAATAAATTATGATGATGATAATAATAATAGTAATAACTAAAATAGGAGTAATAGTAATACTTAAAGTATTAATAATAACAATAATAATATTTTTACTAATAATAATAATTTCTAAAAAAATCTAAACTTAATATTGTTTAAAACTTGGTGTTAAGAAGTCAAAGGGGCCTTAATGTCAATTTAGAAACTTTAAATAGGAAGTTCGTACATAAAATGATAAGAATGAAACCACAGGGACTAAATATTTAAATTTGAAATAAACCCAAACCCTTGCCCACATACTTCCCGTTTTTCCGGTCGGAACTCCGGCCAAGCTCCGGTGACCTTCCGACCACCCCGAAAACCACCAAATTTCATCGTTTTTTATCCAAACCATTTCTAATCGCTTCGTGGGGAAGATTCGAAACTTAATCACACTTTATTCGAGTTTAAGGCTGGTAATGAGTGTTATTTGGGCTTGATAACCGTCGATCATCAAACGTAAGCCGTTCGACAATTAAAACCGAGTAATAACCAAATTAAATGAACCATAATCGAACGTTTAACTAGTTCTAAGTTATTATCAATCCCCATTTCACCTAAAACACACTTAATCCCTTGGAACAACTTCCATCCTTACGGCTTGCCTAATCTGAAATTGATAAGGGGCTGTTGGTCTAAATTGTCATTCGAAGCTATCCACAAGGTTGATTTGATTATCATTGAAGATTGCTCATCTATTGTACACCTACGGCCGCGGCTTGTTCTTCGCTCGTTCCTAGCATCATTTCAAATCAAATCGGGTAATTGATCACATCAATACAATCCATTTTACATAAGAAACAATAGCCCTAAACTTAATTCGATTAATAACAATGATTTGGGGTTTAATTTGGGGCTAAACGATTCTAGGGTTCTTGGGAAAATTGGGGATTTATGGAAGTTTTGTTTTTAAGATTTAAAACCAAATCCTTAACGCGGCTGAGAGCCTTAGTTCACTGGTAAAACACATAACCCCTAAACAAGAGGTCCCCTGTTTGAATCCGGGGTGCCTTCAAAATAAATGTTAAAAATTTCTAAAAAATATAAAAATCATTATATAAACTTTGATTATTTTAAAGTCCCTTAATTATTTTTCGGTAATTAATTTCTTAAGAATGCCTTCATAATTTTATTAAATATCCTAAAGCTAATGTTATAATTAGCTTATTTTTATAAAAAATTGACTTTAAGTAATAGTTTTAATTCATAAAAAAATTAATTATTTTCCAAACGTTGTCTTTAAAATTATTTTTTAAATCGTGCTTATTGCACTTGGTTATAAAACTTTATTTAAACTTTATATAAATGTTACAAATTGTTATAAGCATTTCCTTCTCATATCTTATATAAAATATATTATACTCCTTTTCATTGATTCCAACAAATATAATTGGTCCCATTTGTTAAACATAATTATTTGACAAAGCCCAAATACCAAATTGAAACCCTAAATCATGTCTAAATGTTAACCCTATCATTTAACTTAAACTTGTAATATCAATATATTTTGATACCTTGTGACGATTTACGTTGGAACGAGCCTATTATTATTCTTATAAATCATCATTCTTATACTTATTTGCCATGTGAGTATCCTTACCCCTTTTTATATTATTTCACACCGTTTTGGGGTGAAACATGTTAATCTTATCAACATACACTTGTAAACGTTTAAATCTTGTAAAGCACTTGCAATTCATATTTTTATTTGTCATGATTATTTGTGTTATTGTAAGTCTTATATGAGATACATATTTTGTTTACAATCATTAATTATTGCTAGCCTGGCGACGTCTTAGATCTATAGGCCTGACAAGCCTATTTGGTGCTAAAGCCGATGTATTGCCGGCTCCTGATGACGTAAGACTTGTTCATCATGGGAACCAAGTACACTTATCCAATCATATAAACTTGTAATTAAGTCAAGGTTTGATTGTAGCTATATGTGTGCTATAAACTTGCTAACTCATAACCTATGACACGAATTGCTACTTGTAACCTTTGATATATTATGTATATAAAACCCTTGGAAACTCACCAACTATATAGTTGACCCTTTATTTTTAACACGTTTCAGGAAATGCCCAAGTTTGAAGTCAACATTTGAAGTTTTCTTAAATCTAGGATTTGGACCTAGAATAATGAATAAAGAGTTTTGGACTATTTTTGTTTTATGTTTTGACTTATTTCATGTTGAGACTTATGGTTGTATTTACATTTGAAACTTATGATAATAATATTTACATTTAGAAAATAGCGTTATGTGGCTGTGAACAATATTAACCCTCACATCTCGATGTTTCCGCCGTTAAGGTTAGGGTGTGACTGATTGGTATCAGAGCCCATAACTATAGGGATTTAGGTTATTAGAAATGGTGACCTAGACTATAGCTTATGCATGAACCTTATAGAATAATATTTATATTATTGTAAAAATATATTGTTTGTATCTACATGATACTATGCCTTCTTATATGCAACTTGATTCCTTAGCATATGATTGCCTTATGAATGCTTAAACTTTGTTGCTTGTCCCCCCTAAACTTATCTTTGACTCTTTGATTCTCCCAGACAAATGAAACCTCCTAAACTTATTCTCGACGACATGTGGAATCTACACTTATTATTGTGGGTTTAATTCCTTAGACTATATGTCTAATCTATGAAAATTGCATCAAGGTTTTGATTTCATGAACCTAAGAAATTTGTGTGACACATAGACACCAGTATTCTGATTTTCCTGGCAAAAAGCCTTCGGGCTAAGGTAACCATTTCGCATAAATCCTACGGGACTAGTTATGCTTACCTGTGGATTTCTGGGATGAGTGATAAACTATGGTCAACATACACAAATTTCTAAGGCAAATGGGTCAATTTACCTTGACGTGTCAACATTTCCAAATGGTAATGTGTTACCAGATGGAACCATTCCACGTGCCTTACAACTCTTGACTTACTCTTTCTTAAGTTACTATCCTTTGTTATTCTCTTTCCTGTGTCTAAATCATTTTGTATATCCAGCATGTCCCGTCACCATGGAAAGCGTGGAAGTTTCAATCGTAAGCTAGCCGCCATGATTGCTCGACAAATGGCTGCCGTCATCCCGACCATGGTTGCTAAACTTAATAACACCTTGATAACCAATTCAAGCAACAATGGAAATGGTCAAGCAGAAAACAGCACGAACCAAGGGCGTAATAAACAAACCTGTACCTTCAAGCACTTTAGTTTTTGCAAGCCCACTAGTTATAGTGGCAAGGAAGGAGCCACTGGTCTTCTTGAGTGGTTCGAGAGCATGGAGAATACCTTCATAAACTGTGAGTGTCCCGAGGCACTCAAAGTTCGTTATGCCACTAGTATGTTCCAACAAAGGGCACTTACCTGGTGGAATAGGGAGAAGAGAAATCGAGGAACTGATGTTGTGTTGGCACTCACCTGGGATGAGTTCAAGAACATCGCCATCGTGAAGTTCTGCCCGTGGAGTGAACTACAAAAACTGGAGGAGGAATTCTGGAACTTGAAGCAAGATGGTGGAGACCATTTGTACTACTTAACTAGGCATCATGAGTTGAGTATACTATTGCCTTATATGGTCGACACTGTCCCTCACAACATCGAGAAGTTGATCAAGGGTGTACCACCTCAAATTCAAGATGCGGTGGTGGGTAGCCGACCCACAACCTTAGAAGAAGCCATCACTATCACAGCTCAACTCACCTAGAATCATATACGAGCAGGCAACATGTCTGTGAAGGGTGCAAAGAAGGGGGAAAAGACGGCTACTAAAGCTGTTAAGGAGACAAAAGCTGAACCGTCTTAGAACAACAACAACAATAAAAAGCGCAAGTTCATAGCGGCGCCAACTATGTTGTGGCTCACCCAAACCACCTCAAAGACAACTTGTGCCTGTGGCTACACCTGTGGCTCAAGTGCCTGTGGCTAGGGCCTATGCTGGTCCTCAATCTAAGTATAACATCTGTAGGTATCATCATCCGGGGAACGCCCCGTGCCGCATCTGTACCTTATGCGGTAAATATGGTCACTTGGTGATGACTTGTCACCGTCCACCTAATAACACCGCGATGGTCATAAACCGTGTTTGCTACAACTATGGGGAACCTGGTCATTTTCGCCCACAATACCCTCGTCTTGTGGGTAATGTTCCACAAGCCTGAGGACGTGCGTTCAACATCAATGCAAATCAAGCACAAGTAAACAATGATGTGGTGAATGGTATGTTAACTTACCCTTAAACTTTATGACCTAAGTCTTTTCATGCATTAACTGTATCGTTAAATACCTTTAAAATTGAACAGGTATGTTCCTTATTAATAATACTTCTGCCTACGTTCTATTTGACTCTGGAGCTGATAAGAGTTTTGTTTCGTTAGAGTTTGAACCCATTCTTGCTAAGCCACATACGAAACTAGAAAGACCTCTCACCGTTAAAGTCGCCGATAGAGAAGCGATCACTGTTGATGTCATTATTCATGATTGTATCTTAAGTCTTGACACGTACGATTTCCTTATCGATCTTATTCCTATGAAACTTGGAAGCTTAAACGTCATCGTTGGTATGGATTGTTTGGCCAAGCACCATGCCGAGATCATTTGTTTCGAGAAGTGCATTCGTATACCGTTACCTTTTGGGGATACATTGAAAGTGCTCGGTGAAAAATCCTCTAAAGGACTTAAACTCATGTCTTGCACCCAAGCCCGAAAATGCTTAAGCAAGAACTATATGGCTTTCTTGGCTTACGTGGTCAACACGAAAGTCAAAGGGAAAGATCTTAAGGATGTCCCGATTGTACGAGACTTTCCTGAAATATTTCCCAATGACCTTAGTGGTCTACCTCCTATTCGTGAAGTCAAATTTAAGATCGATTTAATACTGGCAGCGAACCCCGTGACTAAGTCCCATATCGACTTACGCCATCGGGAATGCAAGAACTCTCTAGTCAACTTCAAGAACTATCCGATAAGGGCTTCATTCGTCCTAGCTCTTCGCCTTGGGGTGCACCTATTCTATTCGTGAAGAAGAAAGATGGATCGTTTCGTATGTGCATCGATTATCATGAACTTAACAAGCTTTCCATCAAGAACCGTTATCCTCTTCCTCATATCGATGACTTGTTTGATCAACTTCAAGGAGCCGCTATTTTCTTGAAGATCGATTTACGCTCTGGTTATCATCAATTGCGAGTCCATGACGATGATATCCCAAAGACTGCATTCCGTACTCGATATGGGCATTATGAGTTCATGGTTATGCCTTTTGGTTTAACAAATGCTCCTGCTTTCTTCATGGATCTCATGAATTGAGTATGTAAGCCTTATCTGGAAAAGTTTGTGATCGTCTTTATTGATGACATACTTATCTATTCCAAGTCCTACACCGATCATGAGCTACATCTACGACAAGTTCTTGAGTTGTTGAAGAAAGAACAACTGTACGTGAAATTCTCGAAATGTGAATTTTGGCTCGAGGAAGTTCAATTTCTAGGACACGTGGTGAATAGCCAAGGAATTCATGTTGACCCTGCAAAGGTGGAAGCTGTGAAGAATTGGTGTGTTCCCACAACTCCAACCGAAGTCCGTTCCTTCCTTGGTCTTACTGGTTATTACCAGCGATTCATTGCCAACTTTTGGAGGATCGCGAAGCCGCTCACTTCTTTGACACAAAAGAATAAACCATTCGAGTGGGGGTCCGAGCAAGAAGATGCTTTTGAAGCGTTAAAGCACAAGTTGTGTAATGCTTCTATCTTGACCCTGCCCGATGGAAACGACGATTTCATTGTGTATTGTGATGCATCCAAACAAGGCCTTGGTTGTGTTCTTATGAAATAAGGAAAGGTTATAGATTATGAATCGAGACAATTGAAGGTCCATAAGGTGAATTGCACAACACATGATCTTGAGCTTGGTGCTGTTGTTTTTGCTATAAAGATTTGGAGACACTACCTTTATGGTATACAATGCATTGTCTACACTGATCACAAAAGCCTTCAACATGTTTTTAATCAAAAAGATCTCAACATGAGACACCGTCATTGGGTGGAGTTGATTAGTGACTACGATTGTGACATTCACTACCATCCTGGTAAGGCAAATGTTGTGGCCGATGCTCTAAGCCGAAAGATTCATAACAAGACGGTCTCATTCTAAGAAAATTGTGATCGACGACAATGGTTTGACACTTTGGGTGAGTTCGATACCAAGATCCTACTAGATGTCAACGATCTAGTATCCTAGAGGCTCAATAAGCGGTTCAACATGTTGGTGAACCATCCTGGTAAGACAAATCTTCTAACTCAATTGGAAACGAAACCCAATGGGTTGATGTATTTCGCGAATCGAATTTGGGTTCCAAATCGTGATAATCTTCATACCTTTATCATGAACGAAGCTCATCAAACTCATTATTCTATATATCCTGGATCTGATAAGATGTACATGGACCTGCGTGGTCAATATTGGTGCCCTAGAATGAAGAAAGACATAGCGACTTATGTAGCTAAGTGCCTCACGTGTATGAAGGTTAAATCCAAACATCAACGTCTAAGTGGATTACTTGAGCAACCCGAGATTCCTATGTGGAAGTGGGAACACATATCCATGTACTTCATAACTAAGCTACCCCGAACTTCCTGTGGACATGATAGCATATGGGTGATCATCGACTGATTGACCAAGTTGACACATTTTATACCCATACGTGACACTTACAAGACATCAAGGTTGGCTCGTATATACGTTGATGAAATTGTAAGTCGTCATGGGGTACCTCTGCACATCATATCTGACCGAGACGCTCGTTTCACTTCGCACTTTTGGTCGTCTATGCAAGAACTCTTGGGTACTAAATTGGATTTAAGCACGGCTTACCATCCTCAAACTGATGGTCAAACCGAGCGAACCATCCAAACCTTAGAGGACTTGTTATGCCTTTGTGTTCTTGAGTTTGGTGGTGATTGGGATACGCATCTACCGCTCGCGGAATTTTCGTATAACAATAGTCATCACTCGAGTATCAAGATGGCACCATTCGAAGCACTTTATGGTCGTAAAGGTCGTTCACTAATCTGTTGGATCGATATTGGTGAGAATTTCATCACTGGTCCTGAACTTATACAAGAAACAACCGATAAAGTCTATAATTCGCAAGAACCTTGAAGTGGCAAGAAGTCGACAAAAGATCTATGTTGATAAGCGACGTAAGCCATTGGAATTCAAAGTTGGGGAGATGGTTCTTCTTAAGGTTTCACCGTGGAAAGGTGTTGTTCGCTTTGGAAAGAAGGGTAAACTGGCTCCGAGATTTGTAGGACCATTCAAAATCCTGAAAAGGATTGGGAAGGTGGCTTACCAACTGGAATTACCTTCCGACCTTAGTGGAGTTCATCCTGTGTTCCACGTCTCAAATTTGAGAAAGTGCTTGGCGGACGAAAGTCTACATGTTCCGCTGGAAGACATTCAGATCGACGAGTCATTGCACTTTGTTGAGAAACCTGTTGAGATCATGGATCGCATTATGAAGAAGACTAGAACCACAACTACCCCAATTGTCAAGGTTCATTGGGAGAATAAGCGTGAAGCTGAGTTCACTTGAGAGCGTGAAGAACATATGAAGAAAAAATACACGTTTTTGTTCTTGTAGTTTCATTTTTCTTAATTTCGGGACGAAATTCTTATAAGTTGGAAAGACTGTAACATCATGTATTTTTCATTAATTAAAAGTTAACATCGTTTATTCTTGAAAGGATCATTATTGTCAATTATGAAAATCATGGGTTTATTTATGCTTATCTTCTTGTCATTAATCTTTGATATATAAAAGTTAATAATCAAGCTATTAAATTATATAATAATAATAATTTTAATAATAATAACAACAATAGTAATATTAATAATAATAATAATAATAAATTATGATGATAATAATAATAATAACTAAAATAGTAGTAATAATAATACTAAAAGTATTAATAATAATAATAATAATAATAATAATAATAATAATAATAACAATAATAATAAAAATAATATTGTTATTAATAATAATAATTTGTAAAAAAATCTAAACTTAATAATATTTAAAACTTGGAGATAAGAAGTCAAGGGGGCCTTAATGTCAATTTAGAAACCTTAAATGGGAAGTTCATACATAAAATGATAAGAATGAAATCACAGGAACTAAATGTGTAAATTCGAAATAAACCTAAACCCCTGCCCACATATCCCCGTTTTTCCGGTCGGAACTCCGGCCAAACTCCGGTGACCTTCTGGCCACCCCGAAAACCACCAAACTTCATCGTTTATTTATCCAAACCGTTTCTAATCGCTTCGTGAGGAAGATTTGAAACCTAATCACACTTTAATTCGAGTTTAAGGCTGGTAATGAGTGTCGTTTGGGCTTGATAACCGTCGATCATCAAACGTAAATCGTTCGACAATTAAAACCGAGTAATAACCAAATTAAATTAACCATAATCGAACTTTTAACTAGTTCTAAGCTATTATCAATCGCAATTTCACCCGAAACACACTTAATCCCTCCGAACAACTTCCATCCTTACGTCGAACCTGCAACATAACCAAATACCCTACTCCGGCTTGCCTTGACTGAAATTGATAAGGGGCTGTTGGTCTAAATCATCATTCGAAGCTATCCACAAGGTTGCTTTGATTATCATTGAAGATTGCTCGTCCATTGTACACCTACGGCCACGGCTTGTTCTTCGCTCGTTCCTAGCATAATTTCAAATCCAATCGGGTAATTGATCACATCAATACAATTTTGATTTAACATGAGAAAAAATAGCCCTAAACTTAATTCGATTAATAACAATGATTTGGGGTTCAATTTGGGGATAAACGATTCTAGGGTTCTTGAGAAAATTAGGGATTTATGGAAGTCTTGTTTTTAAGATTTAAAACCCAATCCTTAACATGGTTGAGAGCCTTAGTTCACTTGTAAAACACATAACCCCTAAACAAGAGGTCCCCTATTCGAATCCAGTGAACCCCATGTATTTTTTGGGGCCTTTTTGGCCTTCAAAATAAATGTTAAAAATTTATAAAAAATTATAAAAATAATTTTATAAACTTTGATTATTTTAAAGTCCCTTAATTATTTTTCTATAATTTATTTGTTAAAAGTACCTTCATAATTTTATTAAATATTATAAGGATTTCTAGAAGTCTGATGCAGCCAAAACACTCTTGAAACCATCTACTGAAGACAACAGCTAAAGACAACAGCTGAAGGTAACAGCTAAAGACATCAGCTGAAGACAACAGCTGAAGACAACAGCTGAAGATAACAGCTGAAGGTAACAGCTGAAAACATCAGTTGAAGACAACAGCTGAAGACATCAGCTCAAGACAACAGCTGAAGGTAACAGCTGAAGACATTAGCTGAAGACATCAACTGAAGATAACAGCTGAAGGTAACAGCTGAAGGCAACAACTGAAGACATCAGCTGAAGATATCAACTGAAGACAAAGTCTGAAGACAAAGTCTGAAGACAGTTTTCAGTAGTTGTCATAACAACTGAAGAAGTATTCTTCAGTAGTTATGATGATCCTTCTTTAGTAGTTATCACAACAGCTGAAGAAGTATTCTTCAGTAGTTGTGACGATCCTTCTTCAATAGTTATCACAACAGCTGAAGAAGTATTCTTCAGTAGTTGTGATGATCCTTCTTCAGTAGTTATCACAACAGCTGAAGAAGTATTCTTCAGTAGTTGTGATAATCCTTCTTCAGTAGTTATCACCACAACTGAAGAAGTATTTCTCAGTAGTTATGACAGTTCTTCTTTCAGTAGTTCTATGAAATGATCAAGTCCTCCTGCATGCTGCACAGAACATGAAGTAGTATTGCTACTAAAGTTTTACACCAATTCAGAAACATTTCAAGTGTAAAATCTTTCATAGCCAAGACCAATATCTTCAAAAGCCAAAAATGAAGTCTTTCTTAGCTTTAAGACAAAGTCTGCTAAAGCCAAGAAACCAAGACAGATTCTTCCGACGACTTTTATCATACATGCTTTATCTGATGTACATTTTCTGCAAAGCTGAACCACTTTGCCGCTGCCCACTCTGGTTGGTCACCAACTTGTATGAGTTGGTGAAAAGGTCCATGCTTTAGGAAAACTGTACATTGAGGTCTTGGGTCAAACCTTTCTACTTTATGTACCTTTATCCTTTTTGTAATATATTAGGATGTGAGCTATGGCATGTCATAATCACTAGCCAAAAGACAAATATGCCTTTTGACTCTACACGGATTGTGTTGTCTAATTCGTGTATCCAGCTGGCCTTCAAAGTATGGATGTCTGTAGGTTGTAGTATAAAGTATCTCAAAGTCGTGTAATGTATGTATGCTGAATACTTGTAACTTGAATTTGAGAAGCAATATACAACATCATTGAAAACCAACCACTTATGTTGTTATCTTTTCTTTCTGAAGTTACTCGTGTGTTCATAGCATCATCATAACCGGTTCCCCATTTGATCTGTTAAGTGTTCTAATACACTCTCTTCATTGTGTTGTTGTGTTGTAAGTGCTAACCCTTAACCCGGTCATGCATTTGGTATCAGAGCATCCAGGTTCTTGATATAAGATCTCACCATCTTAAGATCCCTCACACACACAAAATACTTAACAACTCAAATGGCAGCTCTTTCTAAAGCTGATATGGAAAGTGGTACTATGACCAAGTCTCCACTGATCACTCCTGAAGAATTTGACACATGGTGTACAAGAATGGAAGGCTTCATCAAGTGTCAAGATTCAAGGATGTGGGACTCAGTTATCAACGGTCCCTTCATACCAAGCACTACTTCTACTACTGGTAATCGTATTATCCCTAAAGATGTAGATGATTACTCAGAAGAAGACAGGAAGAGAATAGAGCTTGATCAAAGGGCCATGACTTGTCTTCAAACTGCTCTTCCAAACTCTGTCTACAGAGGCTTCAAAAAGTGCAAGACATCTAAAGATCTATGGGAAGTACTGAAGCTCATGTATGAAGGATCCAAAGAAACTAAAGAAAACAAGAAGGATCTCTTGAAGCAGCAGTTTGAAAATTTCACCTTCAAGGCTGGTGAGACACTGACTCAACAATACTTCAGGTATGTTGAGATAGTGGACACTCTAGTGGATATTGGAGTAACTCTTGAGAACAGGGACATAGTAAGGAAGTTCATGTCTTCTCTTCCTAAACTATGGACACATTATTGTGTTGTGATCAAGAGAACTTCGGATCTTAAAACTCTTACTCTTACAGAGTTATATGGTATCCTTAGTGCATTCCAGATGGAGATGAACATGCAAAATTCCTCTGGTAACTCCAATAACCAATTGAGTTTAGTTCTTCATATGAATGAAAGGGAATGCATTGAACCACAACATCAGTTGTTATACTACCCTGACAACTCACAAAAAGGGCCTTTCATCACTCTTCTAGAGACACCAAGAGAAAGCTACACTCAAGGAAGTCCCTTCCAAGAGACAAGTTCTTCTCATGCCTTTGTCTCAGCTGATGAAACCTCCGACAACCTTCTTTTCACTCTTAAAGACTTGGACTGTATCCATCCAGATGATCTGGAGTATATGGAGATAGTTCAGCAAATGGCTCATCTCACTCACAGGGCCAAGAAGTTCTACAAGAGGACTGGGAGAAGATTTCCGAGCAATACATCCAGTGGAAAGTTTGGGCTGGACAAAAGTAAGGTAAAGTGCTACAACTATAACCAGATGGGGCACTTTGCAAGAGAGTGTAAGGCACCAAGAACAAATGGTGGCTAGACACAAACCAGACCAAACTACACTGAGAAAGTTCACCAGAATGAGAACCCAAAGCAACAGGCTGCAGTTGCTGTTGAAGAGGGAGGTTTTGACTGGAGCTTTCAGATAGAAGATGCATCTCCAAACCAAGCCCTCATGGCAGATCATGATGAAACCAAGGTATTGGAAAATCTTTGCTCTTCTGAATGTATTGCTAAAGTTAATATATACAGGTCATATAACTTAGAGCTGAGATCTGACCTTGAGTCCTTAAACATCTTGAAAGCTGATTTTAAAAGAGCTAAAAATAACTATAAACTTAAAATAGAAGATTTAGAGAAAACCATTTCAACTCTTAAACATGAGCTAACAAATTACAGGACTCAGATCAAAGATCTCATAGCTAAGTTAACTGAATGCCAAGCTGAGCTTGTGATCAGCAAAGCTAAGGTAGAAAATTGTGTTCTTGAAGAAGATACCTTCAAGAACATAATATCCTCATCCTTGCATGCAAAAGTGTGTTATCAGAACAAGCAGGGACTGGGATCTAGTGAGATAGCTCCTCCACACACCATCTAGTCTATAAGATCTCCCAGGTATGGAACTTGTGAAGATGAGCTTCCCTTCATAGATCCTTTGACTGAAGAGGATGAAGAGGAGATGGTGAAGAATGACTTTGGTTTGAGTGAAGAAAAGCATTCTGAGAAGGGTCACCATTCCTTTGAGGAGAGTAAAACTGTTGGGATGACTAAGTCAAGAAGAAAGAACTTGATCAGGAAAGCCAAAAGAAAATCAAGGAAGGCTCAAGAGATCAAGGCTACTTTTAACTCTAAGCAGAAACAAGTTTTCATCTCTGCAGGGTTTGAAGTAGTTAAGACTGATGACATGAAATCTGGTTCATGTGCAACTCATCTCAGCAAGAAGAAGAAGACTGATCTGTTGTGTGTTACTACTGCACAACCTGGACCATCCAACTCCAAGAACAGTTCTCAACCCAATGGAACTGTCTCAGCTCCTGCAGAGGTGAAGATGGAAATGGGATGTGACCAAAGTCAGTGCTCTTCCATGAAGAAGACTCTTAGAAAGCAGAATCTGAAGTGTGTCATGTGTGAGAGTACTTCTCATTTGGCTAAGGATTCTCCATACAATCCTAAGGGTACTCTTCACATGATAAACAAAGAGACTTCCAAGAATTCCAAGATGAAGAAGAAGGCAAGTGGAAAACTGCCTTCGGAAGAAGATTTGGTCTTGGAAGAAAGGAATGCTTCCAAAGTACTAAAGCTTGCTGCAGTAAAGGCAAGATCTTCCGAAGGATCAGTCATCAAAACTTCTAAAGTCTCAAAGGCTTCTGACGTATAGAAGGTCAAGTCTAAACTTCCAAAGGTGGTGTGGAAGTCAAAGAAAGACCAAAAGACTGAAGGTTCTTCATCAACGACAGCTCAAGATCCTCAAAGCACAACCATAGGATCTATTAATGTTGCATTTTCTTCAACTATTTTAAATGATCCCAAGACCAATGAGACTTGGGTTTCCAAATGTAACTAGCTATCTCTTTGGGCAGGAACAGCTACAGACAAACAAAAATGTGTGGATCATTGACAGTGGTTGTTCCAGGCACATGACAGGCAATAGGTCACTACTCTAAAAGTTTGAAAGAATTGATGGAGGGCCAGTTGCTTTTGGAGGAGATGCAGGTGGTTACATTACTGGAAGGGGCAAGGTCACAAATGGTAAGCTCAGCATTGACAAGGTAAACTTTGTCAAAGAGCTTGGATACAATCTTTTGAGTGTATCTCAATTTTGTGATCTGAGTCATAACATGTTGTTTACTGAGCATGAGTGCATTGTTCTCAAGCCCGGGGTGATCATTCCTAATGAGCACATCCTACTGAGAGCCCCCACGAAAGGGAACATGTACAACATGGATTTGCAAGAAACATCTCCCTCAGGAGAAGTTTCATGCTTTCTATCTAAAACAAATAGTGATGAAACTTTCCTTTGGAATAAAAGAATGTGCCATGTAAACTTTAAGAACATGAATAAATTGATTAAGAATGATTTGGTAACTGGAATACCAAAAAGAGAGTTTACAAGTGATGATCATTGTATTGCATGCCTGAAAGGGAAGCAACACAAGGTATCTCACAAGCCTAAGGAAAGAAATTCCATCACTACACCCCTACACTTGTTACATATGGATCTCTTTGGCCCCACCAATGTAGTGAGTTTAGGAAGGACCTCTTACTGTTTGGTGATCACAGATGACTTTACAAGATTCACATGGGTATTTTTCCTTAGAACTAAGGATGAGACCCCTGAGATTCTGAAGAATTTCATCTTAAAGATTGAGAATCAATGTGATCACAAGGTCAAAACCATAAGATGTGATCAAGGAACTGAGTTCAAAAATCAAATACTTGATACATTTTGTGATGAAAAGGGTATTACAAGACAATATAGTGCTCCCAGGACCCCTCAGCAAAATGGAGTTGCTGAGAGGAGAAACAGGACACTAATTGAAGCTGCAAGAACTATGTTGTCTGACTCTAAACTGCCCATCACCTTCTGGGCAGAGGCAGTCAACACTGCCTGCTATGTGCAAAATAGAGTTTTGTAGTTAAGACACATGGTAAGACTCCTTATGAACTTTGGCACAAGAGGAAACCTTTCATTGGTTTTCTCAGGTCTTTTTGATGTCCTTGCACCATCTTGAATACCAAGTTTGCTGAGAAATCAGATGATGGACACTTCATTGGATACTCTTCTCAAGCTAAAGCTTATAGAGTATACAATCTAAGAACTAGAGTAGTTGAGGAGTCAGCCAATGTGACTTTCAATGAACATACACCCAGTGTGAAAGGTTCTGGTCCGGATTGGCTGTTTGATCTTGATTTAGTTACCAACTGTTTTAACAAATCTTGTGAGCATGTTTCAGGAACCACAGATATATTACCTACAGGTGATCCTGATCCAAGAATTGAGCTGAGAAGATCTTCAAGCAACATATCTCCAGCTCTAGTGGTAACTAATCCTGCAAATGAAGCTTCTACCAGCACATCAATGACACATCCTGCTGATACATCTGAGTTGGCTTCATCTTCCAGTGTTGAGGCACAGAACTCAAATGTAGAAACTTCAAATGTCGGAGAACATGGTGGTGGTAACAGTGATCAAGAATTTCTTGATGCTAAGAACCATCCCATTGAAGAAAATCTCAATGATGTCACACACTCATTGGATCAAGTTAATCTTGATAGGTGTGCTGCTGTAGAGGGTGAATCCTCCTTGCCAGATCAGAATTTTTCTAATTTGGATCTATCTAAACAACTTGCTGTGATCCCTCAACTAAGGATCCACAAGTCTCACCCCTCTACAAACATCATTGGAGATGTTGGTACTGGTGTAAGAACAAGAGGCAGTCTCATAATGCAAATATCTGTCTTCACTCTTGTTTCTTATCCCAAATAGAGCCAAAAAGATTGATGAAGCTCTAAAGGATGGAAGTTGGGTTGAAGCTATGAAAGAGTAGTTGCTTCAATTCAAGAGACAAAAGGTTTGGAATCTATGTCCTCTTCCTCATGGGAAGACTACCATAGGTACAAAGTGGGTCTTCAGGAATAAGAAGGATGATAGAGGACTTGTCATCAAGAACAAGGCTAGACTAGTTGTTCAAGGATATACTCAAGAAGAAGGAATTGATTACACTGATGTCTTTGCTCCAGTAGCAAGACTTGAAGTTGTCAGGATATTCCTAGCTTTTGTTGCATCCAAGAACTTTAAGGTCTATCAACTTGATGTCAAGTGTGCTTTTCTTTATGGAGTGATTGATGAAGATGTGTATGTCAAACAACCACCTGGCTTTGTAGATCCTGATCATCCTGATTATGTCTGCAAGCTTGACAAAGCTCTCTATGGGCTACATCAGGCACCAAGAAAGTGGTATGAGACTCTATCTCAGTATCTCTGTCAGCATGGCTACAAAAGGGGTACCATTGATGGAACTCTCTTCATCAAAGGAACAAGAGATGACATAATGCTAGTTCAAGTATATAGATGATATCATCTTTGGGTCAACTAATCCAAAACTCTGCAAAGACTTTAAGAAGCTGATGAAGGATAGATTTGAAATGAGTGCCATGGGGGAACTCAATTTCTTTCTAGGGATTCAAGTGAAGCAGGTTGACAATGGTATCTTCATCAATCAGTCAAAGTATGTGCAAGACATACTTAAAAGGTTCAACATGACTGAATAAGATTCCTAAGACACCCATAGCTAGAAACCACTCCCTTGGACCTGATCTTGAGGGGGAGTGTATTGATGAACATCTCTACAGGGCTATGATTGGGTCTCTTATGTATCTTACAGCTAGCAGGCCAGATATTATGTTTGCCACTTGCATCTGTGCAAGATATCAGGCCAACCCCAAGATGTCACACCTAACCACTGTCAAAAGAATTCTAAGATACCTTAAAGAAACCCCATCTCTTGGCCTTTGGTATCCTAAAAATTCTGACTTCAATCTGTATGCATATACAGATAGTGATTATGGTGGATGCAATATGACTGCAAAGTCTACATCGGGGGGATGTCAATTTCTTGGTGGAAGGATAGTCTCTTGGCAATGCAAGAAACAATCCTGTGTATCTGCATCAACTGCTGAGGCTGAATACATTGCTGCTGCAAGCTGCTGTGCTCAAGTGCTTTGGATTCAAAATCAGATGCTAGACTATGGATTCAACTTCAAAGAGACTCCATTCACATAGACAACAACAGTGCTATCTCAATCACAAAAAATCCAGTGCAGCACTCAAGAACTAAGCACATCAACATCAGGTATCATCTGATTAGAGGTAATTTTGAAAAGGGATTAATCAAACTAATCAAAGTACATACAGATGAACAATATGCTGATCTGTTCATAAAAGCCTTTGATGAACATAGATTTAAATATCTTATATCAGCTATTGGGATGATCAACTTTGAATAGCTTTTCTTAAAAACTTAATCATTTTATTTCTAAAACTATTTGTGTTCTATGTTGTCTATTCTATCACCATAATAAGCCCCAGTTTCTCTTTGGAAGAAAATTCTTTTAAGATATTCCTTAGATTTTTTAGAATTTTACACAAGTTGCAAAATTCCTCAAAATCTTTGAAATATTTTTGGAGGCAAAATTTGCCTTGAAAGCTTTCTGGTTAAAACTTCCGAAGCAAAATACCCTTCATGGTCAAAAGTTCTGAAGATAAATCATCTTTGGAAGATTTCTTAGAATTCCAAGAAAACTACTTTTTGGGCAAAAAGCAAACTACTTTTCAGAGGTGGGACCAACATAATGGATTTCAAAGTTTATCCTTTTTCATTAACTTTGTCCCAAATCCAAATTCATACAAATATCCAACGGTTACACCTCTTTCCTCTACCTGCTCCAAAATTCACCCATACCTCAAATTTGATCTCTCTGAAACCACTTTTGCTTTTCACCTTTCTTCATCCTTAAAGCTTTTCAAAATGGCCAACATTCCAAACAGAAACAACCCAAATTTCTCCATGCAATTCCATAGGCAGCACAATCAAGTTGCCTTGTTGTACTCTGAGAAAGATGATAGTTTCTCAGAGCTTTGCTGTTTTCTTGCTCTATCCACTACTACACCTCACTCACCATTGATCCTATTCTTTATAAGGAGCACCTGCTTGACTTTTGGAGGACATGTCAAGAGGTTATTATGGATGGGGAGAAGGCATTGTCTGCCACAGTGCAGGGGAGGACAGTCTTTATCACTGCAGCCATCATCAAAACCCATCTTCAGCTGGATGATGAAGAAGGTGAACTGTCTTTCTCAAAGGAAGCTGTCAACTATTCCTTTGAGAAAATGGGCTATGAGGGAGATTTCTCTGTAAAGACCTTTAGGAAAGGGAGGTTTATTCTAGTGGAAATACCTACTCCATGTAGTGATTCACAGCTTGTCCAACAAGCATGGTGGGTGGGACCAGATTCCTGAGGATCTCTCCTTTATAGTTCATGGAATGGTACAAGGGGTCAAGTTCAGGTACTCACAATTTGTTTACACAAACTTGCTTGCTAACTTGGACTCCTTAGAATACTATGTGTTTCCTAGATATGTTCAACACATTCTCAACTGTGAACTTCGATCACAGTTGAGGGAAACAAATACTATTCTTAAATTGGGACAGATGAAGCCATGCATCTTTAAGATTATGAAGAAGCCAACTGTAGGCTTCTCAGGGGTAGAAACAGCCCTGGTCTCAAAAATGTTAGAGCTCATTGCTCAAGGTGACAACCTACCAACACAAGCTAGTGTTGAACCCACACCTTTTACATCTCAACCACCAAAACATCCTCAAATCATCCTCACCTACCAAGGAAAATCCAAACGAACCCCTGCTCAAGCTATTGAGTCTGTGCGGGTCCCCAAATACTCACCCATACAGAAGAAGTGGATACTAGAGCTCCCACTTCTCCTAAGGAGCAACCCACTCCCATCTCTTCAAGAATCAGTGCTGATGTTCCTCATGATCAGCCTGATGAGCTCATAAGCCAAAATGCCTTAAGCCTTCACTCTGAGTCTCAACACTCAAGTGAAAAACCTTCAGGGGACAGTTACCATCCCCAGCCTTTGGACTTAAATACCCAATTCCCAACCTTGAATTCTATACTGATGAGGACTTAGGCTTCAGTAAGCATCATGAATCTTTCTATCCCTCCCCTACTCAAAGAAAGAGGAGTGCTTCTGAATTACCTATGTCTATCCCACATCAGTCACCCATTGCTGAGGTGGGTCCTTCTGAACTTGTTCAGGGGATCCATATGGAAGAGGCTCTCACTTTTGCAAGTGATTACATCATTAAGACCTCTACCATGGCAACTCAGCCCATTGACACTTCATCTGAGGTTGTCAATGAGCAGAGGAAATCCAGCAGCCAAGAACCCCATGCTGGTGATGAGAGTGAGGATCTAGGTCCAATTCTCTCATCCCCCCATGATTCTTCTGATGGAGATGAGGGGAATCTGAGACTAAAAGTGCAACAACTGACACAAACATGCACATACTTAGTCTCAAAGGTTAGTCATCTAGAATTTCAAGTGACTACCTTACAATATAGGGTCAATGATCAGCAACTTGAGATATCTTATCTTAAGGAAAAACTAGCTAAGAGACCTTTAAGAAAGCTCAACCAGGAACACAAGAACCTAAGGATGTGGCCGACCTAACTCCTAGCCCACCTATACAAGAAGGTGATCTACCAAAAAGGGGGAGAAAGTCACTACAATCACAGAACCTGGGAGTTTTTCAAGGAGTATGGACATTGAGGACTCACCATCCTCTCTTGTAATTGTTCCAACTCAGCAACCTCCTCAAGTTCACATTGATGTGAACATCCTAGACTGCTTGTTTCAAAGTCTTTTTGGGGAGGGTGTATCAAGGCAAGAAGCTGAAGAAGATAGACCAAGGCAATCAGGTAATATCATTGGTCAACTGGATGTTGAGGCAGACCCTGAGATTAGCTTCAAAGGGAAAACCTTGACTGAAGGCCCAGTGATAGAGCCTAAAAGTCCTGTCTTACAGTCAACTGATGAAGTGATAGAAATTGAAACACCTGTCACCACAACAACTACTTCAGCAACTCAACCCCTCAGTGAAACATCTGCTGGTGAAGGTGTATCACAGTCTCTCTCTGGTTAGAGTTTGGATGCTACACCAAGCAATGAAGGCCAAAACTCTCTCCACCCTGTGTCACAAAGGTCTATGGGTGACAAGGGGAAAAGGGTTCTAACCCCTGAGGAGATTGAGGAGGAGGAAAGAGAGAGAAAGAGGAAGCTAAGAGGAGTAAGTTCCACTGGGTCTTCAAGCTTCATGCAAGCTGCAATCAGGGCTGCTCACAGACCAAACACTCAAAATGATGAGTTGAGGGCAGTCAGGATTACTTACTTACAGACCAGGAACTATCATAGATGAGATTATATCTCTCCCCTTAGAGGAATTAAATGATCTGGCTGACATGGAAATGTCAAGAGAAAGGAAGGAAGCTGAAGATGCAAGAAAGATAAAGATTATACAAGCATATTCCTACTCTCTCGCCAGTTCAAGAAAGTCCTGTGCAAGAGGCTATGGCTGCTACACAAGAACCTCAGGTAGATAAAGAAACAAATAAACAAAGAATGATAGACTACCTGAGTGCCTCAGGCATCTACCAGGCAGAAGCACTTCTTCCTTTGTCCTTTGAGTATATTGAGTTTGAGTATCTCAAACAACTTGAACTTCAAGTACTCAAAGAACAGAAGTTAACAAAGAAGAAAATAAGGGAAGAAGCTGCTAAGTAAAGAACTCTCATTCAGAAGAACTTGAAAAAGTCTGATGATAGACAAAGAATGATGAGCTTCTTGAAGCTGTATGGATTCTCTGGAAGGAGACTTGGTCCTATGTCTCTATCTACTCTGGATGAGCATATCAGGGTGATCAAGCAGAAGATCATAAGTAGAGAGCTTGCTGACTTGCATGAGTAGAGAGCTTGCTGACTTGCACACTCCTCCAAGTCAAGCTCTACCTCAAGTAGAGGTTAAGTTTGAATAACAAAAGACAACTCAAACAAGAACCTCCAACTTTTTCTTCTGATCCACAGCAGGGTCATAGGCCAGCCACTTCAACTATTGATCAACAGTAAGGTCAAAGGCTAGCCTCAACATCTGACCCACAACAGGGTCAAACTCCCTCTCCTTCTAAACCTGTGAGGGAGGAACACCCAACTAAGGAAGACACAACTAATCTACAAGGTGCTGCAGGCCAGTCTTCTCAGTAAAAGACTGCAAAGAGGAAGAAGAGAATGGCTTCTAAATCTGATGCAAAGAAGAAGAAGAAGAAGTCAAAATCAACCTCCTCTGATCCTCAGGATGAATCAAACATCCTAAGGAAGTGCAAGAAGAGAAAGCCAAATCATCTCCAATTCAAATGGATTCTCTAGCATCAGGAAGACAGTGAGCTGCTGAATATCCTCAAGTGTTTTGGTAGCATCAGCCTAGGGGGAGTTTATAAGGATTCCTAGAAGTCTGATACAGCCAAAACACTCTTGAAACCATCTACTGAAGACAGCAGCTGAAGACAACAGCTGAAGACAACAGCTGAAGGTAACAGCTAAAGACATCAGCTGAAGACAACAGCTGAAGACAATAGCTGAAGATAACAGCTGAAGGTAACAGCTGAAAACATCAGCTGAAGACAACAGCAGAAGACATCAGCTGAAGACAACAGCTAAAGGTAACAGCTGAAGACATCAGCTGAAGACATCAACTGAAGACAACAGCTGAAGGTAACAACTGAAGACAACAGCTGAAGATATCAACTGAAGACAAAGTCTGAAGACAGTTTTCAGTAGTTGTCAGAACAACTGAAGAAGTATTCTTCTGAAGTTGTGATGATCCTTCTTCAGTAGTTATCACAACAGCTGAAGAAGTATTCTTCAGTAGTTGTGATGATCCTTCTTCAGTAGTTATCACAACAGCTGAAGAAGTATTCTTCAGTAGTTGTGACGATCCTTCTTCAGTAGTTATCACAACAGCTGAAGAAGTATTCTTCAGTAGTTGTGATGATCCTTCTTCAGTAGTTATCACAACAACTAAAGAAGTATTTCTCAGTAGTTGTGACAATTCTTCTTTAGTAGTTCTATGAAATGATCAAGTCCTCCTGCATGCTGCACAGAACATGAAGTAGTATTGCTACGAAAGTTTTACACCAATTCAAAACATTTCAAGTGTAAAATCTTTCATAGCCAAGACCAATATCTTCAGAAGCCAGAAATGAAGTCTTTCTTAGCTTTAAGACAAAGTCTGCTAAAGCCAAGAAACCAAGACAGATTCTTCCGAAGACTTTTATCATACACGCTTTATCTGATGTACTTTTTCTGCAAAGCTGAACCACTTTACCGCTGCCCACTCTGGTTGGTCACCAACTTGTATGAGTTGGTGAAAAGGTCCATGCTTTAGGAAAACTGTACATTGAGGTCTTGGGTCAAACCTTTCTACTTTATGTACCTTTATCCTTTTGGTAATATATTAGGATGTGAGTTATGGCATGTCATAGTCACTAGCCAAAAGGTAAATCTGCCTTTTGACTCTACACGGATTGTGTTGTCTAATTCGTGTATCCAGCTGGCCTTCAAAGTATGGCCGTCCTTAGGTTGTAGTATAAAGTATCTCAATGTCGTGTAATGTATGTATGCTGAATACTTGTAACTTGAATTTGAGAAGCAATATACAACATCCTTGAAAACCAACCACTTGTGTTGTTATCTTTTCTTTCTGAAGTTACTCGTGAGTTCATAGCATCATCATAACCGGTTCCCCATTTGATCTGTTAAGTGTTCTAATACACTCTCCTCATTGTGTTATTGTGTTGTAAGTGCTAACCCTTCACCCGGTCCTGCAAATATCCTAAAGCTAATGTTATAATTAGCTTACCTTTATAAAAATTAGACTTTAAGTAATAGTTTTAATTCACAAAAAAAAATTAATTATTATTCCAAAAGTTGTCTCTAAAACTATTGTTTAAATCGTGCTTATTGCGCTTAGTTATAAAACTTTATTTAAACTTTATATAAATTCACAAATTGTTATAAGCGTTTCCTTCTCATATCTTATATCAAATATATTATACTCCTTTTCATTGATTCCAAGAAATATAATTGGTCTCATTTGTTAACATAATTATTTGACAAAGCCCAATACTAAATTAAAACCCTAAATCATGTCTAAATGTTAACCCTATCATTTAATTTAAACTTGTAATATCTATATATTTAGCTGCCTTATGACTATTTACGCTGGAACGATGCCAATTATTATTCTTATAAATCATCATTATTATACTTATTTGCCATGTGAGTTTCCTTGCCCCGTTTTACATTATTTCACACCGTTTTGGGGTGAAACATGTTAATCTTATCAACATACACTTGTAAACGTTTAAATCTTGTAAAGCACTTGCAATTTATACTTTTATTTGTCATGGTTATTTTTGTTATTGTAAGTCTTATATGAAATAGATATTTTGTTTACAATCATTAACTATTGCTAGCCTGGCGACGTCTTAGATCTTTGGGCCTGACAAGCCTATTTGGTGCTAAAGCCGATGTGTTGTCGGATCCTGATAATGTATGACTTGTTCATCATGGGAACCAAGTACACTTAGCTAATCATATAAACTTGTAATTAAGTCGAGGTTTGATTGTATCTATATGTGTTCTATAAACTTGCTAACTCATAACCTATGACATGAATTGCTACATGTAACCTTTGATTTATTATGTATATAAAACCCTTGGAAACTCACCAAGTTTATAGTTGACCCTTTATTTTTAACATGTTTCAGGAAATGCCCAACTTTGAAGTCAACATTTGTAAGGCCCCGTTCCCGGGCACCTCACAGTTGGTCATTCATCGCACATAAACCATACATTTATTTAAAACATCGTAGCAGAAATTAATTAAAACCATTTCATATGTTAATGAACGCTTTTGCAAAATAATACAATGTAACTGACTATGACAAAATATCATAATTTGCATTACATCACAAAACATCATTGTTATACAAATGGAAGGCATCGTAAAATGCCAAGTAGCTGTTCCGTGCCTTCCTCAGCAACAATCACCTGCCAACTGCAAAATAAATAAAAGTCAGCGTTGCTGAGTGAGTTCAAGTTTTATATATATAAATACTTTATTTATCATTCAAAACCTTTCTGTACTTTCATATGTGCTCACACATTATACGTACAAATAGAAAATCTTATTATTATTATCATCATCATCACTCATTAACCTTCGTTCATTCATCTTCGTACGTCATCATTATCATTCATTATCTTCTTTACCATATTTTACGTACATTCACCTTTATCTTCCTCATATTTTGGTCCATTGCCACGGGCTATACCCCATCGTCATGTATAAAGCGGGCACTTGGCCGAAGTCTATAAATAGACTCCCATACATTATGCCCGGTGGCCTGACCACAGTACTGGGGTGACTTTATTTGGACCAATGCCATGTTCTATACCCTACCGTCATGTATAAAGCGGGTACTGGGCTGAAGTCTAAAATAGACTCCCATACATTATGCCCAGTGGCCTGACCATAGTACCGGGGTAAGCGGAAAGATCCCATACGTATGGTCAATCACAAGGATTAGACCCCAGTGTGCATCCTTCTGGGTAGCTAACCCGCACACATTTGAGCTAACATTAATTGGGTGTGGACCTCCATACATTGCTTGCAGGACTTTCTTTACATTCATTCGTTCATTAATGCATGCATTCATTCTTTCTTTATGCTTCATCATATACATTAACTTTACGTTACATATTTCACTTTTATCTCATACTCATAATACGTAGGTCATGAAATAATACATAATAAGGAGCATAAGAAACTATCATACATAAGCATAACATCATCATACATCATCACACATATTTATTTTAACATATTCGTATATCAAAATTTGTTATAGAAAAACCGATCTTCCTGTTAAAACTCCATAAAATCTTAGTCGTTTAAATCGTATATTTAGTATGCATTTCCAGCCCCAAACAGTTCAAAACATTTAAAATAGGGGATCTAGAACTCACCTGGACTCAGTGAGTAGCTTCTCAGTCAAGCTTTTTAAGCAAGGGTCGCACTACACAACCTGCAGATAAGTTGACACTCAAATGGGTTAATATCGGCCTAATTTCGCTGCTAATTTCACTGCTAATTTCGCCAGCAGTTTCACTGCTAGTTTCGCCAGCAGTTTCGCTGCTAGTTTCGCCACTAGTTTCGCTGACACTTTTGCCCAACTTTCGTTGGAAATTCAAGTCTGCGAATCTACCTGCGAAACTATAGTTTCACAGGGTTATCTATAATTTCGTTGGACGATTGCATAGTTTCGCTGGTTGAACGCCCAGTTTCGTAGAACAGGATGAAATTACGAACCAGCCCATTTTTAACCCAGAACTTTAATATTTTACACCCAAAACCATGGTTTATCATCCATGAAGCTATATCTAAGCTTTTTACATATTTTCTTACACAAAAACATGAGTTTTGGATGATTCTTTGCCACTTTCAAAAACCTAAAACCTAGAATCTTGGTTTAAGCTAAGAAACAATTAAAGGATGTCTCTTACCTGGATTCTTGGTCTTTCCTTGTTGTTTTGATGTCCACAAACACCGATCTTCAATCTCTTGATCAACCGAGCCTTGAATCACCACTTTCTCTCCACTTTCTCTCTCTACACTCTCTCTAGAAGTTGGGTGTTGAGTGCAAATGAGAGTGGCTCAAGCTGATCCGTTCGTATACATCGGGTCTTCCCGAGACTTCCAACTCACCCAACACGTAACCCGAATGGTTAACTTGGTCTATATACCATTTCCATCTTATTTACATTAAATAATCCCAACTAACCCATTGTTATTAACTAGCTCGTTTTGACTTTATTCCAGGCGTTACAAGTCCACCCCCTTATTTAGGTTTCGTCCTCGAAACCTGTTATTCCTCAAATAGACGTGAGTAATGTTGTCACATCTCCTCTTCAGTCTCTCACGTAGACTCAGATCCCTTCCTGTGCTTCCACTATACTCGCACAAGTGGAACCTCTTTATTCCTTAGCCTCTTCTCCTTGCGATCGATGATCGCCACTGGTTGCTTCACATAATTGACCCGTTCATCCACTTCAATGTCTTCCAGTGGTATGATCATATCTTCATCGGCTAAGCACTTTCTCAAGTGAGATACATGGAATGTCAGATGAATTCCACTTAAGTCACTGGGCAACTCCAACCTATAGGACACCTCTCCTACTCGAGTAATAATTCGGAAAGCCCCTATATACCTAGGGCTCAACTTGCCCCACTTCCTAAACCGAATGATGCCCTTCCAAGGTGAGACTTTCAACATAACCTTGTCACCCACCTAGAACTCAATCGGTCTACGTCGTTTATCAGCATACGACTTTTGCCTATCTTTGGCTGCCTTCATAAAAGCTTTGATCTTTTCTAGTTTCTCAGTCGTAGCCTCGATCACCTCAACACTTCCCAACTCCTTTTGACCAATATCACCCCAACAAACGGGTGTTCTACACCTTCTACCGTATAGCATCTCATAAGGGGGCATACCAATACTGGCATGGTAACTGTTATTGTATGAGACTTCAGCTAACGGTAAGTGGTCATCCAAACTTCCTCCAAAATCAATGACGCATGCACGAAGCATATCCTCAAGCGTCTGAATTGTCCTTTCCGATTGAGCATCCATTTGGGGATGATAAGCTGTGCTGATGTGCAACCTCGTCCACATCGCATCATGAAATCTCTTCCAAAACTTGGATGTAAATCGGGTGTCATGATCTGATACAATAGACACCGGTACACCATGACGACATATGGAAATCTTATGGAACTTGATCTGGAACTCGATCTCGTGGTCCGGTGGCACACCTGGTAAATCTTATGGAAACACGTCAGGAAAGTCACACACAACCGGCGCATCGAACAGTTGTGGTGTTGACGTATCCACATCTTTCACGTAGGCCAAATAGGCACTACATCCACGTCTCATGCACTTTTCTGCCATAGCCATCGAAATCACCTTCGGAATCATAGTGACCTGATCCCCATAAACCATCACCGAACTCCCATCAGGTGCTGTCAGTCTAATCATCTTCTTGCGACACACGATGTTCGCCTCGTAGTCTGCCAACCAATCCATTCCTAGGACTACATCGAAACCACCTAAGGTCATCACGAGTGGTCTAACAGGAAACTTGTGACCTTCTAATTCTATGTCACAGCCCTCTATCATCTCAGAAATCCGGTAGACTTACCTATGGCAGTTTCTACGTTGAAGGGATCATCAATACATTTACTCCTAATGGGAAACTTAGCATAAAAGGCAGCAGAAAGGAAACTCCTACTAGCACCGGAATCAAATAATACGGAGGTGTTGGGGTTTAACATGTTTATCAAAGTTCATATTTACTTGTACATATGAAAAACGCAGCGGAATATATGATTTAAAACATGTTAAAATCTGATTATCAAACCCATTTGACAAAAACCCCAAGCCATGGATCTTTATACACAATGCATACAATAATAGAAAACACTAGATAGTTGAAGTGTACAACCTTTGTAGCCTTTTCAAAATCGAACTTGGTGAGGTGAGAATGATGTTTTGTGGCTGAAACTTCAACCTTGTACAAACACCAACTTGTGGAGCTCACTTTTGATGAACCTTTTCAGCCAAGAACCCTTCTTGTATGCTTACTGCAGCAGCAAAACGACCAAAGACAGGAGGTTTTGGGTGTTTGAAGTTCGGCCAAAGCTTGAAGGAAGAAGCTCTCAAGTGACTACTTCCACAAGGCTTCAAGTAGGCTTCTTAGTTGCTTGATTTTGGACACCAACTTTAAGAAACAAGCTGCCAAAACCTTCTTCCAGAACCGTGAGATTGAGCAGCATGGAGATGTCAAATCGGCCAAGACTCCAAGAAGAAGTCCTCAAGTGTGTTTACCCCAAGCTTCTAAGCAAGCACCACTCTTGTTAGGATGAGAACACCATAAGAACAAGCTCCTTCAATCCTTTTTCCAGCAGTCAAAACCGTGAGATGATGAGGGAGAAAGAGCTTTCTTGCATGCAACATAAGGTGAGAGAATTGAGAGAATAAATGAAGAGACCAAGAACATTGAATATGTGTATTTCTCAAAGACCAAAAAGGCCAATAAGAAAAGGCTAGGGCGGCCGAAATTTAAAACCCAAATGGGTTTCCCCCCCTTTTGCTATATCACACATTCATATGTTGTATGGTCTTTTAACTAGACATGCAACTTACCATTTAATTGCATGTACAAGTTATATAACTTATACAATTAACCATTTAATTTATAAGTTATAATTTTTCTCACAATTATTTGTTGTCATCTAACTAATTTAAATGACATCTCAAATAATTTTATTTGAACAAAATATCCTAATAAGTTGTTCCCTCTCATGTGCAATTTATTTAGAAAACCCATTTTCTAAATTGGTGTAAATATTTAATTGCATGATCTTATCATCAATTAAATATTAATTGGTGTTTGCTAAGCTTGTTATTGGGTATAACCCGACTTGGATCATAACGTACTAACCACATCAATATTCTAAGTGTCTTGGGCACACAGAATCCTACAATCTCCCACTTGCCTAAGATTCATAGAAGATTGATGCAAGCAGTAAATACCGCCTAACAACGGTTTACTACCATTAATACGCATGACTTATAGCCATTCAATAACATCATCCCTTTCAAGTACCCTACTTGAAAAGATTTAGGTGAATTAATCATCTATCCTTTTGTTACAGATGTCATGTTAAATCCAAGAACACAGAATGATCATTTCTTGTTGATTTAACTTATCAGGCCTTAGACATCTAACTCTCAACGAATAAGAGGAACAAATTCCATCTTGACTACATACGTTTCTCACAAACACCTCGTGTTATACCTGAACATACCCTTATGTACTGTCCACTATTTCAGGACAGTGAAGAAATTGCTCAAGGTATAATACTTGGTGAATATCAAAACCCAATATGTATCTCAGGTCAGAGGATACCAAATGATATTCGCCTTTACTCAAATTTACTTATGATCAATTAATAAGATTCCATGTAGTAAAATTTGAGATGCGGGTTAGTCCAATATTTGTATCCCACAAATATCTATGAACCTTGGTAGCAACCAATTGCTCTATATTCATGCCTTATGAATATCCACCAATCCAAGTTCATAATAGTCTTACATTCATATTTGTTCCCACAAGTATGACCGACTACGGACATTTAGAATAATAAAATTATTCATGGATGTAAACATGCTAAAAGAACATCACTTAAAATATCGTAAATACATAGATAAGTTAAGTATTACAATTGTTCCAGATTAATAATATTAGTACTAAACAGATCAATTCCAATCACTAGAATATCGAAGTCCTAAGGCACAAGTATGACTTTCATGCTTTGCCCTTTCAAGGAGCTTCGTGAGTGGATCCGCAATGTTTTGATCAAAGTGAACTTTGCGAATACATATCTTTCCCTTTTTAACTTCATCCCTTATGTAGTTGAATTTCCGCTCATTGTACCTAATCTTTTGATGTGCACGGGGTTCCTTGATTTGAACAATCGCACCCTCGTCATGACAAAAGATTTCTAAGGGGTCTTGAATGGTAGAGACCATCCTTAGATTGGTGATAAACCTTTCATCTATGCAGCTTCCCAAGCTGCTAATGAGGCGGCTATGTATTCGAATTCTGTAGTGGACAATGCTACCTTATTCATAATGGAGACGTACCCCGATTTTGATCGAGGATCATCTCGATGAGTTTGGAAACTAGCATTCGTGTAACCCTTTACAACTAGTTCCACTTCATCAGATCCGTATGTTAGAAACATATCCTTAGTCCTCCTAAGGTATTCCAACATACTTTCAACAGCCATCCAATGGCTGTTACTTGGATTCTGCTGATATCTACTTGTCATGCTTAATGCGCATGACACGTCCAGTCTAGTGCATATTATCGCATACGTGATGGATCCTATAGCAGACGCATATGGGATGTCCTTCATACGATGTTGCTCATCCTTTGAGCTTGGACATTGAGATGCACTCAATATTGTCCCTCTTTGAATAGGTACTATACCTTTCTTAGAGTTTTCCATCTTGAACCTTTTCAAGATTTTATCAATGTATGCACTTTGGTTTAACCCTATCAACCGCCTCGATCTATCCCTATAGATCTTTATTTCCAAAATATAGACGGCTTCACGGAGATCCCCTTTAAAAAAATTTTCCAAGTGTAGTATGTCATCAACATACAATACTAAGAACGTAATTACACTCCCACTAGCCCCTTGATACACACAATCCTCGTCAGCGTTCTTGATGAAACCCAATTTCTTGATCTTTTCATCAAAACGTTGATTCCAATTTATCGATGCTTGTCTCAATCCATAGACTGATATCTTTAACTTGCATACTTTATCAGGATGATTTGGATCGACAAAACCTTCAGGCTGAACCATATGGACAGTCTCTTCGAGATGTCCATTAAGAAAAGCGGTTTTGACATCCATTTGCCAAATCTCATAATCATAATGAGCAGTAATGGCAAACATTATCCTGATAGACTTTACCATTGCCATAGGCGTGAAGGTTTCATCATAATCAACCCTTGACTTAGAGTGAAACCTTTTGCTACAAGTCTTGCCTTGTAAGTATCCAAGTTTCCATGCATATCAGTTTTCTTCTTGAAAACTCACTTGCATCCAACCAGTTTGGAGTTAAGTGAAGAGTCAACCAATTCCCTAACTTGGTTGTCACACATGGATTGCATCTCTACGTTCATGGCTCCTAGCCACATGTCACAATCCGAATTGGACATTGCATCATGGTATGTAGTTGGCTCTTCGGAGTCAACAACGTAGCATCCATCTATGAAAAATCCACATCTTTCATGTGGAATGCTAACTTTACCAGATCTGCGAACGTTTTGTGTGTATTGATCAACCTCTTGATCATGATCAACAACCTCTTGTTGATTGCTAGTGTCAACCAAATGTGTATCGGCTTGTGGATCTTGATCCTCATCAAATTCCACTGTTCTATGCGTCATTCCTTCCATAAGGAACTTGGCTTCCAAGAACTCTGCCTTTTGAGCAACGAATACCTTTTGCTCTGTTGGATCAAAGTAGTATCCTATACAGTCCTTTTGGATATCCAACAAATATACACTTAGTGAATCGACTTTCAGTTGGTTTGGGTGTTAAGCTTAACATAAGCTTCATAACCAATAATTTTAAATATGATAGCGATGGAACTATTCCATTTCATATTTCAAAAGGCGTCGAATCCACTTTCTTGGTTTGGACCAAATTCAAAATATGAGCCGCGGAGAGTAGTGCGAAACCCCAAAATTATGGAGGTAGTGAGCTTATAGCCATCATAGGTCGAACTATATCCAATAGGGTTCGATCTCCTTTAAGACACACCATTATATTATGGTGTTCTGTGAGGAGTAGGTTGTGAGACAATCTTACAACTTCCTAGGTGATCCCTAAAAGTCTCACTTAGGTATTCACCTTCTCTGTCTAAACGGAGAACTTTGGTAGTTCTATCGAGTTGATTTTCTACTTCATTCTTGATGTTCTTGAACATTTCAAATTCTTCATGTTTATGTGCCATCAAGTACACATAACCATAGCGACTATAATCGTCGGTTAAGGTAATGAAGTAAGTTTCACCATACCTTGTCATTATCTTAAAGGGACCACATACATCCAAATGTATGACTCCTAATAAGTCTTTTGCCCTCTCATTAGTACCACTAAAGGGCGTGTTGGTCATCTTACCTTGTAAACAAGATTCACACTTATCAAATGAACAATTTTCATTTGTTTTCAAAAGACCATTCTTTTAAAGTGTTTAAATCCAATTCTTGTTTATGTAACCAAGATGACAATGACAAGAATAAGAGTCACTTAAACCATTTTAAGTCTCTTGGTGTATGATAGGTATAATGTGTTATTATAGGATGAATCATCATGAACCAATTCATCAACATCATTAGAAGGCATAGCCTTGAAATAATATTCATCATCCATATAAATATAAATACCATCATTTACTAACTTTAAATCATAACCATATCGTTTTAAAGGGGAACTTAAATCATGTTCCTAGTCAAACTAGGAGCATATAACAAGTTTTGAAGAACAACTTCCAAACCTTTTGAAAGTTTCAAAACATAGTCTCCTTTCTTAAAGTGCTTATTTCTTTTGAACCCTTGCAACACATTACAATAGTGAGTTCCACATGTGGTATCCAATTACCCATGTGCTTTGAGGAAATAACATTTAAGTCAATATGGATTATGAAAGTTGTGCTTGAGGTTTGCCCAGCATCCCTCTTATTTCTCAACTCATTGAGATAGGTTGGATAAATCCCTTTCAAATGACCTATCTCACCATACTCAAAGCATGGATCGTTTTCGGTTACCTTAAGCTTCATAAGCTTAGGTTTTGGAGGTTCCGCTTTGATCTACCCTTACCCATTGCCTTTGATGTGCCCTTCTCCTTTGGCAACATTTGCCTTGGGATCAGGAATGGCCTTTCCTTATTGATCTAGAGAATAGGTAGAACCTTTCTACCCATCCCTGCCTTAGGTGTTGCGAGCATTGCGTGAAACTCACCAATGCTCTTGTCCTATCCATTCATATTGCAATTCATTATGAATGTCTCAAACTTTTAGTTAGGCCATTAAGGATCAAATCCTTGGTCAACTCCTTTGAGACAGGACAGCTAAGCCTCTCGAGGCGGCCTAAACATCGTTGGGATCGGGTTGGTTAGGAATAGGATCATCAAGGACATTTGCCTTTGCTCTTGCTTGAGAACAATTCTCAAGTTTCGAGACCAGTCCATAAGGTTATTATGGTACAGACGATCCCTCTCTAAAATAGTTCTCAGTGATAGGGTATGGACGGTCCGGGTGGTAGCATTATTGTTTGCGGCCATTCTACAAATTTTTACAAAGTTCTTTTTAGTATTTCTGAAAAATTTCATTCTAATTATTAATACCCTTTATGTCTCATAGACAATTAATAATTAAAATCTAGAATCCAACGTTACATTCTAATAATGGTTAGGTGACCTTTATCCCATTATTTAAATTAACAAGGTAGTCAACATTTGACAATTGCAACCTTTTGCAACTTCTAGAGGTATGGGATCGACTTTAAACATCATATGTTTATCACGGCATGTTTATCCCATCAACACCTTTTATAAAACATATTTTAGGTGATCCATTCAATATATTTTACAAATCAAGTCGTCCTACTTACACACACGTGTGAGTTTACTATATAAGTGGTTAGGTGACCTTTATCCCACAAACATGGTATTCTCACCTCAAATTACAAGTTCCCTCAAAGTGGTTAGGTGACCTTTATCCAACTAAGAGTTAGCAAGTAACCTAAGTGTTGTGTAAAAGGATGGTGTTTAACTTGTTTTTCAAAAAAGGGATTTATAATTTGACAATTCTTGTTTTAGAAAAGTCTATGTATCATATGATTGTATGCATTCAACCAAATGCTACCCTATTGGTTCTTTTAAATAAAACCCATTTTATTTTGCAAACCATTAACTCCTTTTGTAGAACCATTCTATTTATGCTTAATGATTTGAGAACCAATTACTTGTTTATTGTTTGTTTTAGTTGACGGTTTGTTAATCACATCCAAATATTCAAAACAAACATCATCATATGCATTCAACCAAACACAAACAAAACATTCATATATGCATAACAAAGCATACTAAGTTGATCACACTTGTTTAGCCAAAACAAGTGTGTCAAATGGTCATGTCCTAAGGGTTATGAATCATGACACATGGTTGACCAAAGGGACTCCCACTTGAAACCACATCTTCAAGCATCCTCTTTGTCTTATCTTTTCTTCAAGTCTTGATCTTGAGCATCCTTTACAAAATATGTATCCTAATACATTTTTTCTAGTAAAGAAAAAACTCCTAATCTATTTATTACAAACCATATGAATGAATAGATTACAAAACAAAACTTGAAACCAAAGATAAATTATTACATGCCCAAATGAATATAACATGACAATCAATCATTCAATCCAAATGGTCTAGGCTTTGTTATGCATAATAAACAACAATATATCCAAATATATACTAATGAACCGATTTTGGCAGCCCCTTATCACCCATGTTTTTGGCCAACATAAACCAAGAACAATGGGTTTAGTCCATGCAAAAAATTATCTTATAAACTAGAGTTTTAAAGATCCTAATATGCATAATGTAGAATCTTTAAAACATCAAAAGGGGGTACCAAAACATCCCCTTAACCCACGGTTTTGGTGCTGTCAACATGAAATACCAAGTATAATACATGTATGCATATGTATAAGTGGCTCTTGATGCCATTGTTGGGGTTTAACATGTTTATCAAAGTTCATATTTACTTGTATATATGAAAAACGCAGCGGAATATATGATTTAAAACATGTTAAAATCTGATTATCAAACCCATTTGACAAAAACCCCAAGCCATGGATCTTTATACACAATGCATACAATAATAGAAAACACTAGATAGTTGAAGTGTACAACCTTTGTAGCCTTTTCAAAATCGAACTTGGTGAGGTGAGAATGATGTTTTGTGGCTGAAACTTCAACCTTGTACAAACACCAACTTGTGGAGCTCACTTTTGATGAACCTTTTCAGCCAAGAACCCTTCTTGTATGCTTACTGCAGCAGCAAAACGACCAAAGACAGGAGGTTTTGGGTGTTTGAAGTTCGGCCAAAGCTTGAAGGAAGAAGCTCTCAAGTGACTACTTCCACAAGGCTTCAAGTAGGCTTCTTAGTTGCTTGATTTTGGACACCAACTTTAAGAAACAAGCTGCCAAAACCTTCTTCCAGAACCGTGAGATTGAGCAGCATGGAGATGTCAAATCGGCCAAGACTCCAAGAAGAAGTCCTCAAGTGTGTTTACCCCAAGCTTCTAAGCAAGCACCACTCTTGTTAGGATGAGAACACCATAAGAACAAGCTCCTTCAATCATTTTTCCAGCAGTCAAAACCGTGAGATGATGAGGGAGAAAGAGCTTTCTTGCATGCAACATAAGGTGAGAGAATTGAGAGAATAAATGAAGAGACCAAGAACATTGAATATGTGTATTTCTCAAAGACCAAAAAAGGCCAATAAGAAAAGGCTAGGGCGGCCGAAATTTAAAACCCAAATGGGTTTCCCCCCCTTTTGCTATATCACACATTCATATGTTGTATGGTCTTTTAACTAGACATGCAACTTACCATTTAATTGCATGTACAACTTATATAACTTATACAATTAACCATTTAATTTATAAGTTATAATTTTTCTCACAATTATTTGTTGTCATCTAACTAATTTAAATGACATCTCAAATAATTTTATTTGAACAAAATATCCTAATAAGTTGTTCCCTCTCATGTGTAATTTATTTAGAAAACCCATTTTCTAAATTGGTGTAAATATTTAATTGCATGATCTTATCATCAATTAAATATTAATTGGTGTTTGCTAAGCTTGTTATTGGGTATAACCCGACTTGGATCATAACGTACTAACCACATCAATATTCTAAGTGTCTTGGGCACACAGAATCCTACAGGAGGCAAGAGTTTGGTTTACTAGAAACGTACCTGACACCACATCTGGGTCTGTCCTAGCCTCCTCCTTGGTCATGGTGAAAGCTCTGGCGCTTGCCTTCTACCCTTCAGTCCCAGTCATCTTCTTCGCCCCGGAACTCTCAGCCCTTGGCTTCTTGCATTCCCTGCTCATGTGACCCTCTCCACCACCGTTAAGACATCTAGCCACACGACAGTCCTTTGCTATATGTCCCATCCTCCCACACTTGGAGCATACATCCGATCCCCACCTACATTCTCTGGTATGCTCCTTTCCACATTTTCCACACCTCTTCGACCCTGCACTGGATATTACCACACGTCGGTCATCCACCCATGCACTCTTTTTGTTTGCCGGAGCACCACCCTGTCTAAACCGCTTCCCGTTCCAGTTCCGGTCACCACCACCTTTCTTACTCACCTCAACCACCACTACTTCCCTTTCATCATACAGTCTTCCCACCGAATCAACCACCGACCTAAATGTGCTCGGTCGGGCAGTGATCATATGCCTGTGGATGTCCGCCGGTAAGCCCTGATGTATCTCTTGATCTTCCGTGACAAGGGTGTCACCTGATCTGGCACTACCCATGCCATCTTGTTAAACTTGGTGGTGTATTATTGATGTGTCATTGTTCTCACCTCCAGCTGCAGGAACTCTCCCTCCACCTTGTCCAACTCCCAATGAGGACAGAACTCCTCGATTACCAACTTCTTCAGTTCACTCCACCTCATTCTACTAATCGCCCTACTACCCTCAGCTTGGACAATGTTGTCCCACCAGCATAGAGCCGAGTCCACAAACGAATGGGTGGCAAACTTCACCTTCTGGTCCTCTCGACACTCCCTGATTTCAAGGACAACATCCATCTCCCTCACCCATCGGTGAGCAGTGGCAGCAGTGCCATTACCATCAAATGTATGGGGCTTGCATCTCTGGAATGCCCCGTAGTTACAGGCTCGTGCTGCCTCAGGCACAGGCTCCTCCTCCTCCTCTTCCTCATCAGTAGGGATAATCGTCTCGGTCTCGGGTTGCTCTTTCCCTCCCGAGGACCTGTTCCTATCGCTCCTCTCTCCTTCTCTAACAACCTTAATCACTTCAGTCACTATAGACGGCAAGATCATCTGCATGACCTGATGAATTTACTCCATGACGGCCTCATTCACTGAGACTCTCAGGTTAGCACTCTCATCTCCACCCTCCGGATGAGGGGTCTCAGGCTCCTCATGGGTCACCTTCTCAACCCTGGTCCTTCCTCTTATGGCCCGTGGTTCAGCACCACATCCTCCACATACTCCGCCTCGTGAAGCCTTAGAAGATCTACCACCAGCCATCCTCTAACACACTATAAGATTCATACATCGTTCATTACAAAAGATCGCTCGATCATATTACAATGCAAAAACGTTAAACAAAAGAATGCCATCCAAAATGAGCCAAGTAGCTGCCTCGTGCCATCCTCAACAACTATTACCTACCAACTGGAAAACACATAAAAGTCAGCTTTGCTGAGTGAGTTCTAGTTTTATAATTAAAATACTTCACTAATCATTCAAAACCGTTCTTTACTTTCATATGTGCTCATACATCATACATACAAATAGATAATTTTATTATTATCTTCATCATCATTCATTAACTTTCGTTCATTCATCATCATACGTCATAGTATCATTCGTTATCTTTCTTACATTCCGGGTCATTGCCACGGGCTATACCCCAACGTCATGCTTAAAGCAGGTACTGGGCCGAAGTCTATAATTAGTCTCCCATACATTGTGCCCGGTGGCCTGACCACAGTACCGGGGTAACTTCATTCGGATCAATGCCATGTGCTATACCCCACCATCATGCATAAAGCGGGTACTGGGCCGAAGTCTATAATTAGACTCCCATACATTGTGCCCGGTGGCCTGACCACAATACCGGGGTAAGCAGCAAGATCATATACATATGGTCAATCATAAGGATTAGACCCCAGTGTGCATTCTTCCAGGGTAGCTAACCCGCACACAGTTGAGCTAACACCCTTCATTGGGTGTGAACCTCCATATATTGCTTGCAAGACTTTTCTTACATTCGTTCATTCATTAATGTGTGCATTGATTCTTTCTTTATGCTTCTCATATCATTAACATTAACTTCCGCTTTACGTTACATAATACTTTATGTTCATCTCATACTCATAATATGTAGGTCATGAAATAATACATAATAAGAAGCATAAGAAAACACATCATACATAAGCATAACATCATCATACATCATCATAAACATCATTCATCATCCATTCCCTTACGCATACCTAACAAGTCATCACAGAACATGGCCGACCCTCCGTGAGACAGCGGGGTTCTAGGGGCGGCAGCCCCTAGTGGGGTCCAAGGGGCAATGCCCCTGGCTGGGGTCGCGCTGACCTTTTATATAGCACATTTCCTTATAGAAAAATCGATCTTCTTGTTAAAACCTCTTAAAAACATTTCTAAGTTTTTAGGCGCATGGGCACTATGTAGACGCATGGGCGCTATGCAGGCGCATGGGCACTATGCAGGCGCTTGGCCTTCTAGACGCATGGGAACACTTAGGTGCATGGGAGGGTTCTGGACGCATGGACACTATTTGGGCGCATGGGCACTATTTGGGCGTATGGGCACTATTTGGGCGTATGGGCACTATTTGGGCGTATGGCCCAACACTTAGTCCTTCTGGCCAGTATACCAGATGCTTGGATACTATTCAGGTGCATGGGCCTGACTTTGACACATGGACATCTAGGCGGTTGGGTACTGTTTAGACGTTTGTGATTTCTGGGCGGTTAGGAACACTTAGTGAATTTAACCGTTGGCGCATGGGCCACTGTTTGGACGTTTGGTCAACTAACACTTAATAAATTAACATAAATCAGTCCCAGATCATCTTATATCATGATCTAAACTTATTATTAACATTCTAAGCATCATAACATACACATATATCATAATCATAACATCAAATGCGCCCAAATCACACCTACCCACATACACATTCAAAATATCCTTACGGGTGTGAAACCCAACTTTTTAAAAACGTACTTACATGCATTTCCAGCCCCAAAACTGTTAAAAACATGTAAAAATGGGGTTCTAGAAACTCACCTTAGTTGTTTTCGGGTTTGAATCCTTCTCTGAGCTTCCCAGACATTTCTAGCACCTAAAACCCATACACACACAACCCGAATACACAATCACATTTATAAGCATACAACCAAGTCTAGAATCGCCTAAAACATCATAAACTCAAGAATTCTTACCAAAAACTTCGAAGTTCTTGTTTCTTCTCAAATTCCCGAGAATTCTCTGTGGTCTCTCTCTCTAAAAATATCCGAATGTGGATGTGAATAAGCAACATGGGCGGCTATATTGCTTTATTCACCAACTTTTCAAAAGTTGTGTCATTTTGGACACTTTCAAACCCTTAACTTGGGTTGTCTTGCATTTTCTTTCCTTTCCTTTACTTTTATTCTTTCTTTTTACCTAAAAAATAACCGGGTGTTACACTGGGGTCTAATCCTTGTGATTGACCATACGTATAGGATCTTGCCGCTTACCCCGGTACTGTGGTCAGGCCACCGGGCATAATGTATGGGAGTCAATTTATAGACTTCGGCCCAGTACCCGCTTTATGCATGACAGTGGGGTATAGCACATGGCGTTGGTCAGAATAAAGTCACCCCGGTACTGTGGTCAGGCCACCAGGCACAATGTATCGGAGTCTATTTATAGACTTTGGCCCAGTACCCGCTTTATGCATGATGGTAGGGTATAGCCCGTGGCATTGGCCCGGAATATGAGGAAGATAAAGGTGAATGTACGTAAAATATGGTAAGGAAGATAATGAATGATAACGATGACGTACGAAGATGAATGAACGAAGGTTAATGAATGATGATGAAGATAATAATAAGATTATCTATTTGTTCGTATGATGTGTGAGCACATATGAAAGTAAAGAACGGTTTGAATGATAAATGAAGTATTTTATATATTTAAAACTAGAGCTCACTCAGCAACGCTGACTTTTATGTATTTTCCAGTTGGCAGGTGATTGTTGCTGAGGATGGCATGGGACACCTACTTGGCATTTTTGGGATGGCTTCCATTTATATAACAATGATGTTATTCTGATGTAACGCAAATTATGATATTTTGTCACAGTTAACTACATTTTATTATTTTACAAAGCGTTCATTAATATATGAAATGGTTTTAATTAATTTCCGCTGCGATGTTTTAAATAAAATATAGTTTATGTGCGATGAATGACCAACTGTGAGGCACGGGAACGGGGCCTTACAAGTTGGCATCAGAGCCAAAGTTTAAGTGAAATGGGTAAATATTTTCAAAAGAAACCTAAACTTAAACTGATAATGGGACAAAGGGAAGGGATGTCAGTCCAAGTAGCTACGTGCCATCAGATATTTTCTTGAATGTTAACCGGTATTATGTGCGCATGTTATTTTATCTGTTTGCCCTTAGTAGATTTAGATACGAATGTATTCAGGATAGGAAATGCTTGGGGTATAAAGATTAAAGTTAGTGGCTAATCACAACTTGCCACTAAAATTAGGGACTTACTATACTTAACATAAACTGAGCTATTACCTTGAATGACCGTGTTAGTGTTTGAATCTTATAGTGTGTTAGAGGATGGCTGGAGGTAGATCTTCTATGGCTTCACGAGGCAGAGTACGTGGAGGACGTGGTGCTAAACCATAGGCCAAAAGAGGAAGGCCCAGGGTTGAGAAGGTGACCCATGAGGAGCCTGAGACCCCTCATCCGGAGGGTGGAGATGAGAGTGCTAACCTGAGAGCCTCGGTGAAGGAGGCCGTGGTGTAGGAAGTTCATCACGTCATGCAGACGATCTTGCCATCTGTAGTGACCGAAGTGATTAAGGCTGTTAGAAAAGGAGAGAGGAGGGATAGGAACAGGTCCTCGGGAGGGAAAGAGACCGAGACGGTTATCCCTACTGATGAGGAAGAGGAGGAAGAAGAGCCTGTGCTAGAGGCGGCACGAGGCTGTAATTATGGGGCATTCCAAACATGTAAGCCCCCTACCTTTGATGGTAATGGCACTGCTGCTGCTCACCGATAGGCGAGGGAGATGGAGGTTGTCCTTGAAATCAGCGAGTGCCGAGAGGATAAGAAGGTGAAGTTTGCCACCCATTCATTTGTGGACACGGCTCTATGCTGGTGGGACAACATTATCCAAGTCGAGGGTAGTAGGGCGATTAGTAGAATGAGGTGGAGTGAACTGGAGAAGTTGGTAATCGAGGAGTTCTGTCCTCATCGGGAGTTAGACAAGGTGGAGAGAGAGTTCCTGCAGCTGGAGGCGAGAACAATGACACATCAACAATACACCACCAAGTTTAACAAGATGGCATGACTAGTGCCGGATCAGGTGACACCCTTGTCACGGAAGATCAAGAGATACATCAGGGCTTACCAGTGGACATCCGCAGGCATATGATCTCTGCCCGACCGAGCATATTTAGGTCGGTGGTTGATTTGGTGGGAAGACTGTATGATGAAAGGGAAGTAGTGGTGGTTGAGGTGAGTAAGAAAGGTGGTGGTGACCGGAACTGGAACGGGAAGCGGTTTGGACGGGGTGGTGCTCCGGCAAACAACAAGAGTGCACGGGTGGATGACCGACGTGTGTCACATCCAATGCAGGGTCGAAGAGGTGTGGAAAATATGGAAAGGAGCATACCGGAGAATGTAGGTGGGGATCGGTTGTATGCTCCAAGTGTGGGAGGATGGGACATATAGCAAAGGACTGTTGTGTGGCGAGATGTTTTAAATGTAGTGGAGAGGGTCACATGAGCAGGGAATGAAAGAAGCCAAGTGCTGAGAGTTTCGGAGCGAAGAAGATGACCGGGACTGAAGGGCAGAAGGCGAGCTCCAGAGCTTTCACCATGACAAGGGAGGAGGCTAGGATAGACCCAGATGTGGTGTCAGGTATGTTTCTAGTAAACCAAACTCTTGCTTTTGTGTTATTTGACTCCGGTGCTAGTAGGAGTTTTATTTCTGCTGCTTTCTATGCTAAACTGCCTGTCAGTAGTAGATGTATTGATGAGCCCTTCGACGTAGAAACTGCCATAGGTAAGTCTACAAGGATTTTTGAGATGATAGAAGGCTGTAACATAGAATTAGAAGGTCATAAGTTTCCCGTTTGACCATTCGTGATGACCTTAGGTGGGTTTTATGTAGTCTTAGGAATGGACTGGTTAGCGGACTATAAGGAAAATATTGTGTGTCTTAAGAAGATGATTAGGATGACAGCGCCTGATGAGAGTTCGGTGACGATATACGTCGATCGAGTTATGATGATTCCAAAGATGATTTCGATGGCGGTGACGATATACGTCGATCGAGTTAGGATGACAGCGCCTGATGAGGCGTGGATGTAGTGCTTATTTGGCCTATGTGAATGATGTAGACACGTTAAAACCATAATTGTCTGATGTACCGATGGTGTGTGACTTTCCCGATGTGTTTCCAGAAGATTTGCTAGGTGTGCCACCGGATCGTGAAATCGAAATTCAAATTGACTTGATACCCGGTGCTCAACCTGTTGCTAAGGTGCCGTATCGTCTAGCTCCCTCTGAGATGAAGGAATTGATGGAGCAACTGCAGGAGTTGCTCGATAAGGGGTTCATTAGACTGAGTATCTCTCCTTGGGGTGCTCCGGTCTTGTTCGTGAAAAAGAAGGACGGGAGTATGAGGATGTGTATTGACTACCGTGAATTGAACAAGTTGACGGTGAAGAATCGGTATCCATTACCGAGGATTGATGACTTGTTTGATCAGCTGCAAGGTGCTAGTTGGTTCTTGAGGATTGATCTTCGATCTGGTTACCATCAGCTGAAGGTAAAGGAGCAACATATCCATAAGACAGCTTTTCGGATGTGAAGTTTGTATGGGGTCAAGATCAGGAGAAGGCTTTTGAAGAGTTAAAGATGAGGTTAACTCAAGCTCCTGTTTTATCCTTACCTGAAGGAAGCAAGGACTTGGTAGTCTATTTGGATGCTTCTTACTCGGGGTTGGGTTGCGTGTTGATACAACGAGGGAAGGTTATAGCCTACGCATCCTGACAGTTGAAAGTTGATGAGGTTAATTATCCTACTCATGACTTGGAGCTGGCAGCTATGGTCTTTGCCTTGAAGATTTGGCGGCACTACCTGTACGAGACGAAGTGCACCATTTTCACGGTCCACAAAAGCTTGATGTACTTCTTTGAGCAGAAATATTTGAATATGAGGCAGAGGCAATGGTTGGAGCTCATAAAGGATTACGATTGCGAGATCCATTACCATCCTGGCAAGGCCAACGTGGTGGCAGATGCCCTTAGCCGAAAGGAGAGATCCGAGCCGATTTGGGTGAAGGCTTATCAGTTAATCATGACCTCTGATGTGATGGCGCAGGTCAAGGAGTTTCAAGATGAGGCATTGAGAGAAGATCATCTTAACTCTGAAAGAATGAGAGGGCTGGTCGTAGAGTTGGGTGAAAACACTCTCGGTGTTAGAACCCGATATGGGCGAACGTGGATTCCTCATTACGGGGATCTACGTGGAAAGATCAAGGACGAGGCTCATAAATCTCGATACTCCATTCATCCCGGTGCTACCAAGATGTATCACGACATGAAGAAAGATTACTGGTGGGCGGGTATGAAGCGCGATGTAGCGGAGTATGTGAGTAAATGTCTTACATGTTTGCAGGTGAAGGCGGAACACCAGAAGCCGTGCGGGAAAATCCAACCGTTGGATATACCCAAGTGGAAGTGAGAGCATATCACCATGGACTTCATTTCGAAGCTACCACGTACCCCGAAAGGGTATGATGCTATATGGGTGATAATTGATCGTCTGACGAAGAGTGCTCACTTCCTACCAATCTGAGAGACGTATTCTTCTAAGAGACTCACAGATCTATTTATCAAGGAGATTGTGGCACGTCATGGTGTGCCGGTGTCTATTGTGTCTGATCACGACACCCGGTTTACCTCCAAGTTTTGGAAGAAGTTTCACGATGTGATGGGGACGAGACAACATATCAGCATGGTTTATCATCCTCAGACTGACGGTCAGTCTGAGAGGACGATCCAGACACTCGAGGACATGCTTCGAGCGAGCGTGATTGATTTCGAAGGAAGTTGGGATGACCATCTGCTGTTAGCAGAATTCTCATACAACAACAGTTATCATGCCTATCATGCCAGCATTGGCATGCCAGCATTGGCATGCCACCCTACGAGATGCTATATGGTAGGAGATGTAGGACACCCGTTTGCTGGGGTGATATTGGTCAGAAGGAGCTAAGGAGCATTGAATTGATTGAGGCTACGACGGAGAAGCTCAAAAAGATTAAAGCCTTCATGAAGGCAGCTAAGGATAGGCAGAAGTCGTATGCCGATAAGAGGCGTAGACCGATTGAGTTCCAGGTGGGTGACAGGGTTATGTTAAAAGTCTCACCTTGGAAGGGTATCATTCGGTTTAGAAAGTGGCGCAAGTTGAGCCCAAGGTATATAGGGCCCTTTTGAATCATTGCTCAAGTAGGAGAGGTGGCCTATAGATTAGAACTACCCGATGAGTTAAGTGGAATTCACCCGACATTCCATGTATCTCATCTACGGAAGTGTTTAGCAGACAAAGATATGGTTGTACCACTGGAGGAAATTGAAGTGGATGAATGGCTCAATTACGTGGAGCAACCAGTGGTGATCATTTATCGTAAGGAGAAGAGGTTAAGTAATAAAGTGGTTCCTCTTGTGCGAGTACAGTGGAAGCACATGAAGGGATCCGAGTCAACATGGGAGATTGAAGGAGAGATGAGGCAGCATTACCCTCATCTGTTTGAGGAAAAACATGTTTTAGGGACGAAACCTATATAAGGGGGTGGACTTGTAACACCCGGTTATTTTTTTAGGTAAAAAGAAAGAATAAAAGCAAAGGAAAGGAAAGAAAATGTAAGTCAACCTAAGTTGAGGGGTTGAAAGTGTCCAAAAGGACACAACTTTTGAAAAGTTGGTGAATAAAGCAACATGGCTGCCCATGTTGCTTATTCACATCCACATTCGGATATTTTTAGAGAGTGAGACCATAGAGAATTCTCGGGAATTTTAGAAGAAACAAAAACTTTGAAGTTTTTGGTAAGAATTCTCGAGTTTATGATGTTTTAGACGATTCTAGACTTGGTTGTATGCTTATAAATGTGATTGTGTGTTCGGGTTGTGTATGTATGGGTTTTAGGTACTAGAAATGTCTAGGAAGCTCATAGAAGGGTTCAAACCCGAAAACAACTAAGGTGAGTTTCTAGAAAATACCTGTAAGCGCGATCCCAGCCAGGGGTGTTGCCCCTTGGACCCCACTAGGGGCTGCCACCCCCAAACCCCCGCTGTCCCACGGAGGGTTGGCCATGTTCTGTGATGACTTGTTAGGTATGTGTACGGGAATGGATGATGCATGATGTTTATGATGATGTATGATGATGTTATGCTTATGTATGATGTGTTTTCTTATGCATCTTATTATGTATTGTTCCATGACCTACATATTATGAGTATGAGATGAACGTGAAGTATTATGTAACGTAAAGCGGAAGTTAATGTTAATGATATGAGAGGCATAAAGAAAGAATCAATGCATGCATTAATGAACGAACAAATGTAAGAAAAGTCTTGCAAGCAATATATGGAGGTTCACACCCAATGAAGGGTGTTAGCTCAACTGTGTGCGGGTTAGCTACCCCGGAAGGATGCACACTGGGGTCTAATCCTTATGATTGACCATATGTATGGGATCTTGCTGCTTACCCCGGTACCATGGTCAGGCCAACTGGCACAATATATGGGAGTCTAATTATTGACTTCGGCCCAGTATCCGCTTTATGCATGACGGTGGGATGTAGCACATGGCATTGATCCGAGTGAAGTTACCCCGGTACTGTGGTCAGGCCATCGGGCATAATGTATGGGATTCTAATTATAGACTTCGGCCCATTACCCGTTTTACGCATGACGTTAGGGTATAGCCCGTGGCAATGGCCCGGAATGTATGAAAGATAACGAATGATACTATGACGTATGATGATGAATGAACGAGGGTTAATGAACGATGATGAAGATAATAATAAAATTATCTATTTGTACGTATGATGTATGAGCACATATGAAAGTAAAGGATCGTTTTGAATGATAAGTGAAGTATTTTAATTATAAAACCAGAACTCACTCAGCAACGCTGACTTTTATGTGTTTTCCAGTTGGCAGGTAATAGTTGCTGAGGATGGCACGGGGCAGCTACTTGGCTCATTTTGGATGGCATTCTTTTGTTTAACGTTTTTGAATTGTAATATGATCGAGCGATCTTTTGTAATGAACGATGTATTATTTTGCAAAAGTGTTTATTTAAATGAAATGAAATGTTGTTTTTAAATGTTTCCGCTGCATGATTTTAGTAAAGTTATTTAATTATATGTTTTAAGTGCGATGAATGACCAGCTGTAAGCGTCCCGGGAACAGGGCCTTACACCCAGTGTGCATCCTTCTGGGGTAGCTAACCCGCACACAGTTGAGCCAACACCCTTCATTGGGTGTGGACCTCCATACATTGCTTGCAAAACATTCCTTACATTCGTTCATTCATTAATGCATGCATTCATTCTTTCTTTATGCTTCTCATATCATTAACATTAACTTCCCCTTTATGTTACATTATACTTCACGTTCATCTCATACTCATAATACGTAGGTCATGAAATAATACATAATAAGGAGCATAAGAAATCATATCATACATAAGCATAACATCATCATACATCATCACACATTTTTATTTTAACATATTCGTATATCAAATTTTGTTATAGAAAAATCGATCTTCCTGTTAAAACTCCATGAAATCTTGGTCATTTAAATCGTATATTTAGTATGCATTTCCAGCCCCAAACAAGTTTAAAACGTTTAAAATAGGGGATCTAGAACTCACCTGGACTCAGTGAGTAGCTTCTCAGTCAAGCTTTTTAAGCAAGGGTCGCACTACACAGCCTGCAAATAAGTTGACACTCAAATGGGTTAATTTTTACCTAATTTCACTGCTAATTTCGCTGCAAGATCAGCAGTTTCGCTGCTAGTTTCGCCAGCAGTTTCGCTGCTAGTTTCGCCAGCAGTTTCGCTGCTAGTTTCCCCAGCAGTTTCGCTGCTAGTTTCGCAAGCAGCTTCGCTGATAGTTTCGCCCAAATTTTGTTGGAAATTCAAGTCTGTGAATCTACCTGCGAAACTGTAGTTTCACAGGGTGATCCATAGTTTTGCCGGACGATTGCATAATTTCGCTGGTTGAACGCCCAGTTTCGCAGAACGGGCTGAAATTACGAACCGGCCCATTTTTAACCCGGAACGTCAATCTTTTACACCCAAAACCTTGGTTTATCATCTATGAAGATAGATCTAAGCTTTTTAAATGTTTTTTACACAAAATCGTGAGTTTTGGACGATTCTTTGCCACTTTCACAAACCTAAAACCTAGAATCCGGGTTTAAGCTAAAGAAATGATTAAATGATTCTTTTTACCTGGATTCTTGGTCTTTCCTTTTTGTTTGGATGTCCATGCACCGATCTTCAATCTTTTGATCAGCCGAGCCTTGAATCACCACTTTCTCTCCACTTTCTCTCTCTACACTCTCTCTCTAGAAGTTGGGTGTTGAGTACGAATGAGAGTGGCTCAAACTGATCCGTTCATACACATCGGGTGTTCGCGGGATTTCCAACTCGCCCAACACGTAACCCGAATGGTTAAGTCGGTCTATATCCCATTTCCATCTTATTTACATTAAATAATCCCAACTAAGCCCATTATTATTAACTGCTTTGTTTCGACTTTATTCCGGGCGTTACAACATTTGATGTTTTCTTAAATCTTGGATTTGGATCTAGAATAATGAATAATGAGCTTTGGACTATTTTTGTTTTATGTTTTGACTTATTTCATGTTGAGACTTATGGTTGTATTTGCATTTGAAACTTATGATAATAATATCTATATTTAAAAAATAGCGTTACATGGCTGTAAACAATCTTAACCCTCACATCTTGACATTTTCGCAGTCAAGGTTGGGGTGTGACAAGTAGAACTTCTTAAACTTATTCTCGATGACACGTGGAAACGTACACTTTATATGGAAGGTTTAAATCTTTAGACTTTATGTCTAATCTATGAGAATCTCATCAATGTTTTAATTCTATGAACCTAAGAAATATTGTGTGACACATAGAAACCTGTTGTCACACCCCGCTGATAGCGTAAACACGAGGGCGCGACAGACGGGATCGTCATAACACATTGGGGTCTAAGAGAATCAGTATAAGGCGTTCTCCATAAATGCGTCATGACGACACCCGAGACATACGAACAAGTGTCAAGATCAGACACTCCATTACGAATAACCATAATGCAATATGTCCAATAAAAGTCCCAATAGAACAAACATTCCAAACATGATAACAATCCAAAACTCAACAAACACATCATCAACATCCATCCTAAATAATCCAAAAGACCATAATCAAATAAGTCTAAATAAAAGTCCAATAGTAGTCTTATGCTCTCGAGAGAGCGGTCCCATCTAAGTCCACATCGATCCCACCTATGCATTGTTACCTAAAAAGACATGCTCATAAAGGTCAACATACGTTGGTGAGTTCATAGGTTTAAAGTAAAAAACATGTCGTGTATCCATGTAAAACAGAAAAGAGAGTGTGTGAGTAAGAGAACATAGTAGCCATAGAATTCATACAAATCAATGGCCATGCCTATGTCCACAACCGGATTGTATTCACCCAAGGGCTCGCACGAGGCCAAGTTGGTCGTAGCTAGCATACCAACAACAAGGGTGGGGTGTCAGCCCGTTAGTACTAACAATACCTCTCCATGACAGTCCTGTCCACATACAGTCCAAGACAGATATCATATTTGTAAGAACTTTAGACTCAATCCTATTGCCCAAACCACACACAAGTTGTTTATAACACGGCGTAGAACAAAACACCTTTTCCCCCAAGGAAAACATAGTTAAAAAGGGGTCGTGAAACTCATCTTGTACGTGCTGAAAATAAAGTGAACAGAAGGGCTTCCAAAAATGCGAACAACGAGCGATCAAACACCTATAATTAGTTATAATTAAGCCTTTAAAACGTGTTCGACAAGAATAAATGTATTCGTTTGGTTCTGGTCGGTTCGGGTTTCGACGCGCGTCAAGCTCACAACGTTTAAATACCATTCATACATCATCCATGCTAATAATAACAATAAAATAATAATAACCATAACAATAATAATAATAATAATAATAATAATAATAATAATAATAAAATTAATAATAATAATATAATAATAATAATAATAATAATAATAATAATAATAATAATAATAATAATAATAATAATAATAATAATAATAATAATAATAATAATCATAACAACACACTCTGCAGCACACACACGAAACACACACTGCAGCACACACACATATACACACACTGCAGCACACACACATACACATCGCAACATATACATACACAGTCATATATATATGTATACACGCTGAAGCATATATATACACCCACATAATTGCATACATATATATGAGCAACACACACACACTCACACACATACTCACAGATACACATAACATATATGTATATATATATAAGCTATACACACACAAACACCCCCACAAACACACACTGCACCCATAAGACACGCACACAAACACACACACTGCACATATACTCACAAACATTGTATATATACTCACAGGCATTGTATATATATATACATACACAACCCACACTCACATATGTATACATACGTATACACAAACTCACACTACACACACACATACACCGTATACACACACGCATATATATAACAATGGTGCACACACATACATGTATATACATACACACGCGACACACACACATGCGTATATATATACACGCGACATACACACATACATATATACACGTTGCCACACATACATATATATATACACGGCGACATACACACATACATACATATATATACACGCTGCCATACATACATGTATATATACACGGAGACATATACATACAACATATATGTATACACGGCTGCACACACATACATCTATATGTATGTGGTTGTACACACATACATATATAACCACATGGCTACCCACATACAACATATATATATATATATATACACGCGGTTATACACTGGCGCACACATCTATACACACACGGAACCAGCCGAACCAAAGATTACCGAACCGAACATCACAAAACGAAACAAAATGAAACTACGATAACTGGTTACCTTCGAAACGCGACGATGGAGGGATGACGACGTCAAGCGGTGGCTCACGACGAACGGCGGTGGTACAACGGAGGTGAACGGTGGTGTACCGGTGACGGCAGTAGGGTTCGCGAATGGGGGGGTTGGTCTCAACATATATATATATGTTTGGCATAATTACCCTTTAGTCCCCCAACTTACAAATGTTTAATCCCTCTAATTTAGTTTAAATACAATTTCACCCTAAAGTTTAATTAGAATAATAACAATAATAATATTAGTAATAATAATAATAATCTTAATAATAGTATTAATTATACTAATAATAAATAAATTTTATTAATTATCATTTATTTAATATTTGACAAATTTTAGATTATTATAATACTGGGGTTGACACGAAACAGATATACGAAGAGATTCGGTTTCGAAGACGAATTAATTACATAAAATACTAATGTACGGAAAGAATAACAAGTATCGAGTCAATTGACAAACCTGATAGTGACGGATGTTACAGTATCCCACAGTTGAGAGAATTTCGTCCCGAAATTCAACTAGAGTCATTAATTGTAATGCCACCTGCAAATAGATGAGGTTACTTAGTCCTCATTTTGTCTTCTCTTTCCCAGGTGAACTCAGGGCCTCTCTTTGAGTTCCATCTTACCTTCACAATCGGAATCCTACTTCTCTTCAGCATCTTTATTTCTCTGTCCATGATCTCCACCGGTTCTTCAACGGATCGACGTTTTTCATCCACCTGAATTTCTTCGAGTGGCACATGCAACGTCTCATCGGCAAGACATTTCTTGAGATTTGAAACATGGAATGTGTCGTGAATACCGTTTAACTCCTGTGGTAATTCTAGCCGATATACAACAGGGCCAATACATTCAATGATCTTGAACGGACCAATGTACCTTGGCCCTAACTTGCTCCTTTTGCCAAAACGAACAATGCCTTTCCAAGGCGACACTTTCAATAGCACGTTATCCCCAACAGTGAACTCTAATGGCTTCCTTCGATTGTCACCATTGCTTTTCTGACAATCTTAAGCCGCCTTCAACCTATCTCTAATCTGAAACACCTTGTCGGTAGTCTCCTGTATGATCTCGGGTCCAGTCATTTGGCTTTCCCCAACCACTGCCCAACACACCAGCGACCTGCACTTATGCCCATGTAATGCCTCAAATGGTGCACATCCAATACTTGTATGGTAACTATTATTGTATGAAAACTCCACCAATGGAAGATGAGTGTCCCAGTTACACCAAAGTCAATCGTGCAAGCCCTCAGCATATCTTCCAAGGTCTGAATCGGGCACTCTGACCATCGGTCTGAGGGTGAGGCAGTACTCATGTCAAGACGTGTCCCCAGTGACTTCTGCAAGGATTGCCAAAATCAGGATGTGAACCGTGCGTCCCGATCGGATATGATTGACACGGGTATCCCACGTCTAGACACAATCTCATAGATGTAGATCCTTGCCAACCTTTCCATTTTGTAGTCCTCACGTATAGCCAAGAAATGTGCAGATTTGGTCATCCGATCCACAATAACCCAAATCGTATCATGTCCACTACTAGTCCTAGGTAACTTAGTAATGAAGTCCATCGCAATATTTTCCCATTTCCATTCGGGAATTTCAGGTTGTTGTAACAAACCTGATGGTCTCTGATGTTCTGCTTTAACCTTTGAGCAAGTTAAGCATCTACTCACATACATAGCAATATCCCATTTCATTCCAGACCACCAATACAAGTCCCTAAGGTCATGATACATTTTATCCGCACCGGGATGTACTGAATACCTTGTTTTGATATGCCTCGTCTAGTACCATTTCCCACGTATTTCCTAAGGACGGAACCAAAATCCTCTTGACGAAGTACATCCCACTATTGTCCTTCTTCATGAACTGTTTGTCAAAACCTCTCAGTGCTTCCTCTTTTTCATTCAACTCCTTCATTGATTGTACCTGGGTAAAGATGATACAAGTTTTTATACTCGGATGAACCGTCATACTTGTTGCCCGAACATGTACGGGTTTAACCCGTTCTTTTCGACTTAAGGCATCGGCTACTACATTAGCCTTTCCCGGGTGGTACCGGGTTTCGCAATCGTAATCACTGAGTAACTACATCCAACGCCTCCACCTCATGTTCAATTCCTTCTTGTCGAAAATATGTTGAAGGCTCTTATGGTCTGTGTAGACTACACACTTTGCAGCATACAAATAGTGCCTCCATATTTTGAGAGCAAAAACTACCACGCCCAACTCGAGATCATGGGTAGTGTAGTTTTTCTCATGATTCTTGAGTTGTCGTGACGCGTACGCAATCACCTTACCATTTTGCATAAGCACGCATCCCAACCCTTGATGTGATGCGTCACAGTACACCATGAACCCCCCTTTCGGAAGTGTTAACATTGGGGTGTTACACAACTTGTCTTTCAAGGTCAGGAAGGCTCCTCTTGCTTAACACCCGAAACAAACTTTTTATCTTTTTGAGTCAATTGTGTAAGAGGTTGTGCAATCCTCAAAAAAATTTGCAATAAAATGTCAGTAGTAGCCTGCTAGGCCCAAAAACTGTCTAATCTTCGAAGGTGTTTGGGGTATCTCCCAGTCTTTAACAGCCTTAATCTTACAAGGGTCCACATGAATTCCCTCCTCATTCACCACATGCCCAAGGAACTTCACTTCTCGTAACCAGAACTCACACTTGGAGAACTTGGCATATAACTTTTCTCTCCTCAACAGGTCTAAAATTGTTCCAAGTGTTCTTCGTGATCCTTTTCCGTCTTAGAGTAAATTAGAATATCAGTGATAAATACTATGACAAATTTATCCAGATGCGGCCTACACACGCGATTCATCATATCCATAAATACCGCTGGTGTGTTTGTTAACCCGAAGGGCATGACTAGGAACTCGTACTGTCCATATCTAGTTCTAAATGCCATCTTCGGTACGTCCTCCTCATGTACTCTAAGTTGATGATACCTCGAACGGAGATCAATATTTGAAAAGTACTTGGACCCATGTATTTGGTCAAATAGATCATCTATCCTTGGCAAAGGATATCAGTTCTTAACTGTCAGTTTATTCAGTTCTCTGTAGTCTATGCACATTCTGAAAGATCCATCCTTCTTCTTGATAAAAAGTATCGGTGCTCCCCATGGTGAATGACTAGGTCGTATGAAACCTTTATCTAACAGTTCTTGAAGCTGACTGGACAACTCTTGCATTTCCGACAAAGCCAGTTGATACGGGGCTTTAACCATAGGCGTCGTATTAGGCACCAGATCAATCCGGAAGTCTATTTGTCGTGTAGGTGGCAATCCTGCCACATCCTCCAGAAAGACTTCTTGGAAATCTTGCACCACGGGTATGTCCTCGATCTTCTTTGCCTCAGCCTTTATACTCATAATAAGTCCCTTTTGCACTTCTTGCAGCTCACCATACACTTCAAGCGTCTCACAACTCGGTAGTGGAAATCGTACAATCTTTTCATTACAGACAATCTCAGCCTTGTTCTCTATTAACCAATCCATACCCACCACTACGTCGAAGCTCCCAACCTAAATGGAATAAGATTTATGCTAAAGACATGATCATCTAATATTAGGGTACAATCTTGGATTACCTCCTCGGTTTCTACTAAACTACCATTAGCCAACTCAATTACATAAGGGGTTTGCACATAACTGGGGGCTACATCTAACATTTTCACAAATTCAGAGGATGGGGGGCTGGTCTCGACATATAAATATATATATATATATATATATATATATATATATATATATATATATATATGTTTGGCATAATTACCCTTTAGTCCCCCACTTACAAATGTTTAATCCCTCTAACTTAGTTTAATTACAATTTCACCCTAAATTTTAAATAATATATCAATAATAATATTAGTAATAATAATAATCATAATAATAGTATTAATTACACTAATAATAAATAAATTTTATTAATTATCATATATTTAATATTTGACAAATTTTATATTATTATAATACTGGGGTTGACACGAAACAGATATACGAAGGGATTCTGTTTCGAAGATGAATTAATTACGCAAAATACTAAATGTACAGAAAGAATTAACGAGTATCGAGTCAATTGACGGACCTGATAGTGACGGATGCCATACCTGTATTCTGGATTTCCTGGGAAAAAGCCTTCGAGCTAAGGTAAGCATTTCGCATAAATCCTACGGGCCTAGTTATGCTTACCTGGGGATTTCTGGGATGAGTGATAAACTATGGTCAACAGACACAAGTTTCTAAGGCAAATGGATCAATTTACCTTGACGTGTTAACGTTTTCAAATGGTAATGCGTTACCAAATGGAATCATTCCATGTGTGTTTTACAAGCCTTGAATAATCCTTGTTTGATTTATTGTCCTTTAATCTCCAAATTCCTATGACTAACTTATTTTATATTCAGCACGTCTCGTCACCATGGAAAGCCTGGAAGTTTCGATCGCAAGTTAGCCGCTATGGTTGCTCGTCAAATGGCTGTTGTCATACCGACCATGGTTGCTGAACTAAATAGCACCATGATGACCAACGCTAGCAACAATGGAAATGGTCAAGGAGAGAATAGCGCGAACCAAGGGCGCAACAACCAAACCTGCATGTTCAAACACTTTAGCTCATGCAAGCCCACTGGCTAAGTGGAAAAGAAGGAGCCACTGGACTTCTCGAGTGGTTCGAAAGCATAGAAAACACGTTCATCAACTGTGAGTGTCCTGAGGCGCTCAAGGTTCGTTATGCAACTAGTATGCTCCAACAAAGGGCACTTACATGATGAAATAGCAAGAAAAGGAACCATGGTGCTGATGCTGTGTTAGCACTGACATGGGACTAATTCAAAAGTATTGCAATTGTGAAGTTTTGCCCAAGAAGTGAATTGCAAAAGCTGGAGGAGGAGTTTTGTAACCTCAAACATGATGGTGGTGATCACTTGGCCTACTCAACTAGGCATCATGAGTTGAGCATTCTGTTGCCCCATATGGTCAACACTGTTCCTCGTAACATTAAGAAGTTCATCAAGGGGTACCACCCTAAAGTCAAGATGTGTGGTGGGTAGTCGACCCATAACTTTGGAGGACGCCATCACAATCACCACTCAACTTACCAAGAATCATATACGAGCGGGCACCATGTCTGTCAAGGGTGCTAAGAAGGTTGAGAAGACGTTTCCTAAAGCTGCTAAGGAGACTAAGACTGATTCGTCTTACAACAACAACAAGAAATGCAAGTTCACACCGGCTCGTAAGTTTGCTGCGGCTACACCTAAGGCACCTCAAAGACAACTTGTACATGTGGCTGCACCTGTGGCACAAGCACCTATAGCTAGGGCCTATGCTGGTCCTCTACCTATGTGCAATGTCTGTAGGTACCATCATCCGTGGAACGCTCTATGCCGCATCTGTACCTTGTGCGGTAAGTATGGACACTTGGTGGCTACTTGTCACCATGCACCAAACAATTCCATGATGATTGCGAATCGTGTTTGCTACAATTACGGGGAACCTGGTCACTTCCGCCCACAATGCCCTCGTCTTGCGGGTAATGTTCCACAAGCCTGAGGACGTGCTTTTAAAATCAATGCAAACCAAGCACAAGCAAACAACGATGTGGTCGACGATATTTAAACCCAACCTCAACTTTATGATCTAAGTCTTTTTGATGCTTTACCTGTATCGTTAAATATCTTTAAAACTGGGCAGGTATGTTCCTTATAATAATTCTTATGACTACGTCCTATTTGATTCTGGAGCCGATAAGAGTTTTGTCTCGTTAGAATTTGAGCCCATACTTGCTAAGCCATATACAAAACTAGAAAGACCTCTTAGTGTTGAAGTCGGTGATGGAGAACCTATCACCGTTGATATCGTTATTCGTGATTGTATTTGAGCCTCGACGCGCATGATTTCTTTATCGACCTTATTCCTATGAAACTTGGAAGCTTTGACGCTATCATTGGCATGGATTGGTTAGCCAAACATCATGCCCAGATTATTTGTTTCGAGAAGTGTATCCGTATTCCTTTGCCTTCAGGGGATACATTGAAAGTTTTCGGTGAAAAGTCCTCTAAAGGGCTCAAACTCATGTCGTGCACTCAAGCCCGAAAGTGCCTGAGCAAGTGGTCAACACGAAATTCAAAGGGAAAGATCTTACGGATGTCCCGATCGTACGAGACTTTCCTAAAGTATTTCCCGATGACCTTAGTGGTTTAGCTCCCGTGCGTGAAGTCGAGTTTAAAATTGATTTGATTCCGGGAGCAAACCCCATGGCTAAGTCACCATATCGACTTGCACCATCAGAAATGCAAGAGCTATCTAGTCAACTTCAAGAAAAAGGGTTTTACTCGTCCTAGCTCTTCGCCTTGGGGTGAACCTGCTCTGTTCGTGAAGAAGAAAGATGGGTCGTTTCGTATGCGCATCGACTATCGTGAGCTTAACAAAATTACCATCAAGAACCGCTACCCTCTTCCTCGCATCGATGATCTTTTTGACAAACTTCAAGGAGCTGCCATTTTCTCAAAGATTGACTTACGTTTAGGTTATCATCAATTGCGAGTCCATGGCAATGATATCTTCAAGAATGCGTTCCGTACTCGATATGGACACTATGAGTTCATGGTTATGCCTTTTGGTTTAACCAATACTCCTACTGTCTTTATGAATCTAATGAATCGAGTATGCAAGCCTTATCTAGACAAGTTTGTGATTATGTTCATTGGTGACATACTTATCTATTCCAAGTCCAAAACCGATCATGAACTTCACTTGCAACAAGTTCTAAAACTGTTGAAGAAAGAACAGTTGTACGTGAAGTTCTTGAAGTGTGAATTTTGGCTTGAGGAAGTTCAATTTCTAGGATACGTGGTGAATAGCCAAGGAATTCATGTTGACCCTTCAAAGGTGGAAGCTGTGAAAAATTTGTGTGTTCCTACAACTCCAACTGAACGTTCCTTCCTTGGACTTGCTGGTTATTACCGGTAATTCATTGCCACCTTCCTAGAATCGCGAAGCCGCTTACTTATTTGACACAAAAGAATAAACCATTCGAGTGGGGGTCCGAGCAAGAGGAAGCCTTTGAAGCATTAAAACACAAGTTGTGTAATGCTCCCATCTTACCCTGCCTGATGGAAATGATGATTTCACCGTGTATTGTGATGCATCTAAACAAGGCCTTAGTTGTATTCTCATGTAACGAGAAAACTTCATAGCATATGCATCGAGGCAATTGAAGGTCCACGAGGTGAATTACACGACACACGATCTTGAACTTGGTGTTGTGGTTTTTGCCTTAAAGATTTGGTGGCATTACCTTTATGGTACACAATTTATAGTCTACACCGATCACAAAAGCCTTCAACACGTTATTAATCAAAAAGATCTTAATATGAGATAACATCGTTGGGTTGAGTTGATTAGTGATTATGACTGTGACATTCGTTACCACCCTGGGAAGGCAAATGTCATAGCCGATGCACTAAGTCATAAGGTCCATAACAAGATGGTCTCATTTCAAGAAGTTCGCGATCGACGACAATGGTTTGACACTTTGGGAGAATTTGATACCGAGATCCGTCTAGATGTCAACGAGACGACTGTGCTGCTAGAAAATTTGAGGATTGAGAGCCACATCGAGACTTGTATCTTAGAGGCTCAACAAGCGGTTCAACAAGAAGGAAGAATGGGAGAGGAATTGGAGCATAATCTTCTAGCTCAACTAGAAACGAAACCGAATGGGTTGATGTATTTCGCGAATCGAATTTGGGTTCCGAATCGTGATAATCTTCGTACCTTTATCATGAATGAAGCTCATCAAACTCGTTATTCTATTCATCCTGGCTCTGATAAGATGTATATTGACCTGCATGGTCAATATTGGTGGCCTGGAATGAAGAAAGATATAGCGACTTATGTATATAAGTGTCTTGCTTGTACGAAGGTTAAAGCCAAACATCATTGTCCAAGTGGATTACTTGAACAACCCGAGATTCCTATGTGGAAATAGGAACACATATCCATGGACTTCCTAACAAAACTACCTCGCACCTCTCGTGGTCATGATAGCATATGGGTGATCGTTGACCGATTAACCAAATGGGCACATTTTATACCCATACGGGGCACTTACAAAACATCAAGGTTGGCTCGTATATACATTGATGAAATTGTGAGTCGTCGTGGGGTACCTTTGCACATCATATCCGACCAAGACGCTAGCTTCACTTCATATTTTGGTCGTATATGCAAGAATTCTTGGGTACTGACTGGATCTAAGCACGACTTACCATCCCCAACGGACGATCTACGTCTTTGTGTCCTTGACGTTGGTGGTGAATAGGATACACATTTACCGCTCGCGGAATTTTTGTATAATAATAGTTAGCACTCGAGTATCAAGATGGCACTTTCGAAGCGCTTTATGGTCGTAAATGTCGTTCTCCGATCTGCTAGACCGACATGGTGAAAACTCATCACTGGTCCTGAACTTATACAAGAAACGACTGATGAAGTCTCCATAATTCGCAAGAACCTTGAAATGGAGAGAAGTCGACAAAAGAGCTATGCTGATAAGCGACGTAAGGCATTGGAATTCCAAGTTGGGGATAGGGTTCTTCTTAAGGCTCACCATGGGAGGGCATTCTTTGCTTTGGGAAGAAGGGTAAACTGGCTCCAAGATTTGTAGGACCTTTCAAGATTCTGAAAAGGATAGAGAAAAGGCTTACAAACTTGAACTACCTTCCGATCTTAGTGGAGTTCATTCTGTTTTCCATGCCTCAAATTTGAGGAAGTGTTTGGCTGAGAAAGTCTACATGTACCATTGGATGACATCCAGATCGACGAGTCATTACATTTGTTGAGAAAAACCCGTTGAAATCATGGATCACATTATGAAAAGACGGGGACCTCTACCACCCCAATCGTCAAGGTTCACTGGGAGAATAAGCGTGGAGCTGAGTTTACTTGGGAGCGTGAGGAACATATGAAGAAGAGATACCCGCACTGTTCATTTAGTTTTATTCTTAATTTCGGGACGAAATTCTTATAAGTTGGGTAGACTGTAACCTTTCGTATTATCGTTAAATAAAAGTTAACTTTGTTGTTTCTTGTAAAGACCTTTCTGTCATTAATAAAACTATGTGGGTCGTTTATGTTTGTTTCTTTGTTAATTTAAAAGTTGATAAATTAATTATTAAATATAATAGTATAATAATGATAATAATAATAATAATAATAATAATAGTAATTACAACTTTTGCTTAATATTATAAACATTAACTTAATGATAATAATAAAAATAAAAAAAATAATAATAATAATAATAATAATAATAAATAACTTAAAAAAAGTTAAATAAGTAATAAGCTAGAAAAATGTTTAAAAACTTAAAGTTTAATAAGTTCAGGGGGTCTTTATGTCAATTTGGAAACTTTAAATAAAAGTTTATTACATAAAATAATAACATTTAAAACATCAGGGACCAATTGTGTGAAATGGTTTAAACCCAAAACCAAAACCCCCCCTCGTCGCCCGTATTTCCGGCCATACTCCGGCTATACTCCAGCGAGCCCCAAAACCACTGAAAACCTTCGATCTCGACCTCAAACACTCCATATCGATTTGTGAACTCGGTTCGAACTCAGTTAAGTACTTAAATGGGTCTAAACGTCGGTATGAGTGCATTCAACTAGAGTATGTAACGCCCGGATAGTTTCTTTGTAGCCGGCGAAAGAAGACAAAAGAAATAAAGTACAAAGACGAGGGACCAAACTTGTCAAACAGGAGAAAGCTTGAAAGAGTGGAGGATTAAGAGGGGAGGACAACCCACACCCTCCCCACACTTGCAAAAATCAGCCAAGGGAGAACAGAAGAGAGAAAAAGAGAGAAAATGTTGGTTCGGGTGGATTCGAGCGTGAAAATCGTCGTGTAGCGGGTCAAATCGAAGCTTTACTTCTTGTTGTTGTTTATGTGAGTTCTAGTACCCCTCTTTTACATGTTTTTGAATAGTTTTAGGTATGGAACACATCTGAAACCCGTTTTTGTATTTATGTGTGTTCGACCCATTTGTATGTGTTTACGTGTGATGCGTTTGGAGTTTGTTTCCGGGCTTGTGTGTGCTTGAATGGTTTGTGTATGCATCCCTAGGTTTAGGACGGTGATTTGGGCTTAGAATGAGTTTGGATGAGCTTGGAGGTTGAAAATGGCAGATTGGGTTCTAGATGAATTGCATTCTGCATCAGCTAGGGCTAGGCGACCGACTGGAGGTCATACGGCCGAATGAAGTGTGATTGGAGTTCATTCGCATGATTAGGGTTCATTCGCATGATTGGGGGTCCAGCCGCATGGGGAGTCATACGACTGAGGTCCATTCGCATAAGTGCTCATTCGCATAGTGTTCATCCGCATGAGGTCCATTCGCATAAGTGCTCATTCGCATAGCGTTCATCCGTACGAGGTCCATTCGCACGATTGGGGTGTTCATCCGCATTGGTGTTCATCCGCATTGGTCTATTCGCATGATGTTTAGTCATCTGGAGGCCATGCGATTGAATGGTACCCATACACCCAAATAGGGCTTGTGTACTCGAGTAAAGCATAGTTTAATTCTGACTTTCGGGGGAAAGTGCAGATGTAAGTTTTGACGTGGAAGTTCCCGTAAGTTCAAGTAGGATGATCGTTGAGGCCTTAGTGGTTATGTCGGGCACGACGATGATGTTGCATGATTATGCATGATGTATGTATGTATGTATGATGTTGTCCTGTATGATGATGCTATCTGTGTATGATGATGTTCCTTATTATGATGTATGTTTATCTTTCCCATGGCTTTACGTGTTACGTTAATGAATGAATGAAAAGTATTATGTAACGTAAATTGGAAGATAATGAAAAGCGGAATCTAATAAAAGAAAGCATGCATTAATGAATGAATGAACGTAAGAAAGGCTTGCAAGCAAATGTATGGAGGTTCACACCCAATGAAGGGTGTTAGCTCAACTGTGTGCGGGTAGCTACCCCAGAAAGATGCACACTGGGGTCCAATCCCTGTGATTGACCATATGTATGGGATCCTTACCGCTTACCCTAAGTACTGGAGTCAGCTTCGTGTACAATGTTCGAGGTCTATGAAAGACCTCAGGCCCAGTAACCAGAGCTTCGTGCACCATGTTCGGGGTATAGCACATGGCATTGATCCGGAATGAAAGAGAAAAGATAAGTGGTGAATGTACATGCCTTAGGTACTGGAGTCAGCTTCGTGCAAAATGTTCGAGGTCTATGAAAGACCTCAAGCCCAGTAACCAGCTTCGTGCACAATGTTCGGGGTATCGTACATGTCACCGAAAGTAATGAACGTACGAATGAAAGTAAGAATTTATGAATGAATGTGAATGAAAGAAATGAACGTGAATGGTAATGATGTACGTTGAATGAACGAAAGTTAATAAACGAATGATGAAGATAATAATGATATTAGCTATGTGTACGTATGATGCTTATCGCGTAAGAATGTAAATTACGGTTTTAAATCGAAAGTAAAGTGTGTTTTATTTTAAAACTAGAACTCACTCAGCAACGCTGACTTTTTATGTGATTCCAGATGGCAGGTAATGTTACTGAGGATGGCACGGGACGGCTACTCGATTCTTTTTGGATGGCATTTTTTTGTATAATTTTTTTGCATTGTAATGCGAACAAATGATTTTTGTAATGAATGTGTATTAACTTGCAAAAGCATTTACATATAAATGAAAGGTTATTTTAAAGTTATGTTGTGATGTTTTATGAAATATGAATGTAGTTAAATCTTTTATGGTGCGATGATTGACCAGCTGTGAGGTGTCCGGGAACGGGGCCTTACAATTCAACTCGAGTAACCGGTAAGCTTGAATCATTGAACCGTTCGAGCATTAAGCTCAATAATAATTAAATTAATTGGTACCTAAACGATGGTTTAATCAATCCTAAACCTCTACACAACATAATTCTATCTGAAATCCACGAACACCCTCAATCGAAAATCACCATTACCGCAACCTGTACATGTATATGTATATGTATATGTTCATGCATATGACATGCATATGTACATGCATATGTATATGCATATGTATATGCATATGTATATGCATATGTCTATGATGTATGGTATGATGTATGAGTATGATGTATGGGCATATGTACATGTAGGTATCTGTATGTGTATGTGTATGTGTATATGTATGTGTATGTGTATGTCTATGTGTATGGTATGTGTATGTGTATGTGTATGTGTATGTGTATGTGTATGTGTATGTGTTGTGTATGTGTATGGGTATGTGTATGTGTAGTGTATGTGTATGTGTATGTGTATGTGTATGTGTATGTGTATGTGTATGTGTATGTGTAATTGTATGTGTTGTGTATGTGTATGTGTATGTGTATGTGTATGTGTAGGTGTATGTGTATGTGTATGTGCATGTGCATGTGAACTGCTGAAAATCGTGGATGTAGATGAAAAGAAAGAAGATGTTCTTGAGCAGCCAAAACACCAAGAGAGGGTGTTCTCAAGTGTTCATACCCACAAGCCCTTTTAGCAACACCCATTTGCTAGGATTTGTACACAAAAATCGTCCAAGAACAAGCTGAAATCAAATTCCAGCCGTGAACTATCATAGGCTGCTGGAAACTTTTGTTTCAGCAATGAAACCGTCTTCTTGATGAAGAACACAAGTCTTGGTCATCGATTTTGCATGTGAGAAATTGAGAGAGATCTGAAAAAATGAGTGTGGTTCCTATAGAGAGTT